>WARS01000531.1:0-20135 GCA_008933995.1 Datnioides undecimradiatus
AGAGAGAGAGAGAGAGAGAGAGAGAGAGAGAGAGAGAGAGAGAGAGAGAGAGAGTCTCACCTTGGGCGTGGAGCATGGGTAGGCAAAAAGGTGAACTTTACAGAAGTCGTCAGCCAAAGCAATCACTTTCCTGTTGTGAGATCTGGTCAGAGCATTGATATCTGTGCCATCTGAACCCTCAGGCCACACACCTAACACACACACAGAAACACAAACACACACAGAAGTTTATAAAAATATGAAAATGTTCTTTGATGCTGCAGCTTTCTGCTCCACTTGAGCCAAACCAGGACAAACAGGACAACAGTCAATAGGGAATATGGACAGGCTGTCCACATACGTTAGGACACATAGGGTAAGTCTGCACTGCATTCTCAAAGTACACACACACACAACACACACAGGTGTACTTACCGAACACATGGTATCCCAGTACACAGGTGTAGGTCGCCCAGTCAATGTCTTTACACTCTGAGCGATTTCTGATCAGTTTACAACCGTTTGGTACGTCCCCTACAAACACACAGCTGTTAGTCCACAAGTACACAGCTGTTGCACATCTACTGCACAGCGGCTACACATCTACTGCACAGCGGCTGCACAGCGGCTGCACATCTACAGCACAGCACAGCTGCTGCAGTAACAGCTGAGTACTCACAGTAGAGGATCTCATAGTCTCCAGAGTTGGACATGATGAAGTTATTGTCAGGTGACCAATCCAGGTGTGTGATGTAGCTAGAATGTCCCTGTGAAAACATTCAAGTAACTCATGAAAACACGTTTTCAGCAGCAGTTTCAGCAGCAGTGAATTCTGGGATCTGTAGGTTTCTGTTGTTCCTCCTGACGCACATGTAGGCAATCTGACCCACACAACCAGGCACTGACTCAGTTACTGATCCAGGTACTGACTTTGGTACTGGTCCAGGTACTGACAGTTATCATGTGGTTACATAACTGTTATGGTCCCTCTGAGTCCTTAATGTGTAATGTTTGTACAGTTAGGTCCATATATATTTGGACACTGACACAAGTTTTGTTATTACAGCTGTTTACCAAAACATATTCAAGATACAGTAATATAATCTATATCGGCTTAAAGTGCAGACTCAGCTGTAATTTGAGGGTATTCACATCCAAAGTGAGGAAGGGTTTAGGAATTACAGCTCTTTAATATGTAGCCGCCTCTTTTCCAAGGGACCAAAGGTAATTGGACAATTGATTCAGAAGCTATTTCATGGGCTGCATGGGCTATTCCCTTGTTAAACCATCATCAGTTAAGCAGGTAAAAGCTCCGGAGTTGATTCCAGATGTGGAATTTGCATTTGGAAGCTGTTGCTGTGAACCCGCAACATGCAGTCAAAGGATCTCTCAATGCAAGTGAAGCAAAGCGTCCTTAGCTTGGAAAAAAGAAGAAATCCATCCGAGAGATAGTGGAAATGTTAGGAGTGGCCAAATCAACAGTTTGGTACACTCTGAGAAAAAAAACAGCGAGCTGGTGAACTCGGGAACTCAACAAGGCCTGGACATTCCACAGAAGACCACAGTGCTGGATGATCAAATGGTCCTTTCCATGGTGAAGAAAAGCCCCTTCACAAGATCCACCCAAGTGAGGAACACTCTCCAGGAAGTAGGTGTATCAGTATCTAAGTCTACCATGAAGAGAAGACTTCATGAGAGCAAATACTGAGGGCTCACCACAAGATGCAAACCATTAATGAGCCTAAAAACAGAAAGGCCAGATTAGACTTTGCCAAAAAACGTCAAAAGAAGCCAGCCCAGTTCAGGAACAGCATCCTGTGGACAGATGAAACTAGGATCTACCTGTAGAGAATGGGAAGAACATCATATGGAGAAGGCTTGGAACAGTTCCTGATCCAAAGCACACCACATCTTCTGTAAAACATGGTAGAGACAGAGTGATGGCACTGGGTCCCTAGTGTTTATTGATGATGTGACAGAAGACAGAAGCAGCCAGATTCTGAAGTGTACACGGATATACTTTCTGCTCAGATTCAGCCAAATTCAGCAAAGTTGATTGGACAGTGCTTCACAGTACAGATGGACAATGACCTAAAACATCTTGAAAAATCAACCCAGGAGTATTTTAAGGCAAAGAAGTGGAATATGTTGCAATGGCCAAGTCAATCACCAAATCTCAACCCAATAGAGCATGCATTTCACTTGCTTAAGACAAAACTTTAAGGGACATATTATGAAAAACATTTTTTTCTTACTATACATATTTAAACTAGTCCCCTTCAGCCTACTAACTCAGAGAATGAGGAAGGCAGACAGGTCCTGCATCGTCTCTACAGCCCACCCACTGGCAGAACGGGTCCTGCAGGCCGTTCCGACTCAGCTGCTGTCGTTAGTAACCACAGGAGTGATTTCCATAGGCTGTCTTCCTCTGAGTGAAACCAGTTTGTCGGGAGCGGTAGCCATGTTGGATACCGGTCCTGCACCGCTCTGCACCCTCCCCCTCCATAGTCATTCAGGCAGCCAATCAGCGCAGCGCCTCATTATCATAACCTCCCACCCACTCAGCGCTCTGCACAGACAATGACGGTAGAGAGTGGGAGACTGCAGACCCTCTTCAGAGGCTGAACTTCGAAATTTTTAGAAAAAAAAAATTCAGAAGTTTGTTTTTACGACATCCAGGACCCATTTAAAAGCGCTTTCAGCCATAATATGTCCCCTTTAAGGCAGAAAGACCCACAAAGAAGCAGCAACTGAAGACAGCTGCAGTAAAGGCCTGGCAAAGAATCAAAAAGGAGGACCATGGGTCCATGGGTTACAGACTTCAGGCAGTCATTGCCTGCAAAGGATTCTCATCAAAGTATTAAAAATTAACATTTTATCTATGGTGATGTTAATTTGTCCAATTACTTTTGAGCCCCTGAAACGAGGAGCCGTTGTATTAAAATGGTTGCAGTTCCTAAATGTTTCACAGGATATTTTTGTTCAACCCCTTGAATTAAACCTGAAAGTCTTCACTTCAGTTGCATCTCAGTTGCTTCGTTTCAAGTCTAATGTTTTGGCATGCAGAGCCCAGATCTTGATCATTTCACTGTCCAAATATTTCTGGGCCTAACTGCATATTTTATTGTTAAAGTTAAGTGTGTGTGTGTGTGTGTGTGTGTGTGTGTGGTTTCAGTTGGATGCTGTAACAAAGACACTAAGCATTCTGTGAATGTCATGAATAACAAACGTGATGTCGGTCAGATCAGCTGGTGTCTCAGGTCCAGATGTTATTGATCCCCAGAGAAAAGCAGTTTCATTTCATCGTATTGATGATCAGTGATACTATCAGATCATTAACTGACACATTCAGTCGCTGTTCCTCCTGCATTTAGCAGTTGTGATGCTTTAGGTCGACATGATGTGTTGAACACCTTGTACAAGTGGATGACGTGTGGAGAGAGTGAACACTACAAGGTTAAATCAGTTGCTATGGCAACAATCCTCTGTGACACAAGCTCTGATCAGAATTCCTGTACTTGTGTGTTGTGTGTTTATATCTCCACTGGCTGAGTGTGTCTGCCGCCTGACGAACATGATATCAGGAAATGATAATACAAAAACTTACTGTGCACTTCCCGTATCGGCTGTACTTGCGCCCTCTCTCAGAGACGGTGTAGAGGTAAATAAAGTTATCATGAGATCCAACAGCCAACAGACTGCCATCTGCGGAAACACAGAGGAGCATTATGGGACATGTAGTTCTCTCAGGAGGTTGTCATTAAAACAGACCTGGTTTTTCAGGTGGTTCATCAACATAATGATTTAACTTTACTCCACCCACCGACAGAGAAGCGCATCACCGACAGCTGCTCGTTGCCGTCTGTGTGGATCGCCACCAGGTCAGTTGTCTCAGCATCCAGAACGTACCACCTGAGACAGGTAGACCAGTTAGTAGCCTTGAAAGTCATACCCACACATACCTAGACCCTGGATCTGGTGTGCATTTCTTCCCAGGACAATCGTCTTAGATGTCGTCAGGGTTGTTGAGGGTTTGGGACTAAAAACATTCACTTTTTCAACGGCTGAGACATGGCTGACAAAACTCTTCTTATGAGGAAGCAGCGTATCAACCAACTATGGACACATTCACACCTTCCTGTGAACTTTGAGAGGTCTGCGGACCACTGACCAATCAGAGGTCTGCGGACCATGAGAGGTTGTTCAGAGGTCGCTTAACTTGCTTGGACCCTCCCCAGACACGGAATGAAAAACAGGATAAGTGTTTGTTTGGCACCATCCCCAGTTTTTGTTAACAGAAAGGCAAAATAATAGTTTTTGTAACGAACTGGACTGGACTATACTCTACTGTACTGAACTGGACTGGACTGAAGATCTGTTAGATCTATGGTTATAGATCTAAAAAACAGTTAGTACTGACTTTCCTGAGTGTGTTCCTATGGCGACTACAGCTCCACTGGGATGGAAGTCTGCACAGTGTCCATGTTCCTGAGGGAGAGACAGCGCAGTAAATCATCTGTCAAGTAGCATAAATAATAAATCCACCAATCAGCTGACACTCCGGACCCCTCCTGCCGCACCTCCAGCGTGCGGCTCCATTGAAGACTGTGATCCATCGAGTTCCAGAGGCAGACCAGCCGGTCCTGAGCACACGTCAAAAACATCTCTTTGGACGGATGAGACGCCAAACCCCACAGTTCATCTGTGTGACCCTGAACACATCACAACCCATAAAGAAAATGAGACCATGAACACATCACAACCCATAAAGAAACTGAGACCCTGAATACATCACATTATGATGTCAACAATGATGCTATGTCATCTCACCTGGACCTCCACCAGGAAGCCATCGTTGAAGGTTCCCCTCAGGATAAAGTTACGAGACGTCCCGACCAGAAACTCATCCCCTTTTCCCTCAGACACAGCTCTGATGGTTCCATACTGATCTGGGAGCTGGAAACATGCAGACCTCAGTCATGTGACCTCAACCATGTGACCTTACTTGATAGGTTAGGGTTAGAATTGGCCTAAACAAACATTCGCACAATCATTAGTACACCAGTGGAGCAGCCATCGGGAGCCATTTGGGGTTCAGTGTCTCGCCCAAGGACACATCAGCAAGCAGCCCCAAGGAGCCGGGGATCGACCCATAAGTCTCTGAAAGGTGGACAGCCCATTCTACTTCTGAGCTACAGCCAGCTATAAAAATCCATTATCCAATGCAGATCAGATGCTACAATCCACTATATAACACCGAACCACAGTTTCCATCTATAAGGACAGTGGTGAAATGTAATTCAATGCACCTGGAGGTTAAATATAGTTTAAACAGATAAGATATATTATACAGATTATATTATTAAATTATGTTTCAGCCTACAGACTCATCATGATACTTCACTTTGGTTTAAATCCTTTAATCTGACATATCAAACTGAACACGATTCCATGGCTGGTTCAGTAGTCTTGAAGTTGGGCTGTATAAGACTTTAGTGGTGTAGCTACTGGTGGCAACGACAACAGGTCAGACAACTGTGAATACACAGTGTATTGAATACACATGTTCTGAGTCCACGAACTGGTTGGTACCTGGCTGATGGTTGAAGATGCTCAACTATCTGCTCCCTGCAGCTCTTATGACTCACTGTGGCTGCCCCCACTTGTTCTGTCACTCCCGGGATATATCAAACTGACTCGGGAACTGACCCAGACACCGACTCAGGTCTGTACCTGTGTGTTCAGCCTGTCTGTTGCCTGCAGCTCTCTCAGCTCCTGGCTACTCCTTTTTATTTCTGTTTTTTGTTATTTCTGCACTATCTCAAACTGACCCCAGGACCCCATCATAAGGGGTCTGACTGACCCCGCCCCACAATGCTCCCAACAACCGTTACCGATCGTAGACACATTTCAGATTAATGGTAGCGTCCGGTGTTATTCTAACATTAGGCACATTGGATTTCCTGAGAATACTTCCTGAAATACATGAATGCATTCATAGAACTGCAAGTTAGTGGTTCAGTGACCACACAACCTCAGTAAGTGACGGACGACGGTTTCAATGCAGTCGCGTCCTCTAACTTCTTATCCTGCATTTGAATTCTCAGCCAACAGAACGAAGGCAGAGAGTGAAGAACCACCACCTAACAGCAGCACCACCTGTGAGTGACACAGAGGAGCTGACCACCTCATCAGGTGACCAGCAGCCGAGGACATCAGTGGAGTAGGCTCACCTGAACTCAGTGTGAGTGTGTGTGTGTGTGTGTATGTGAATGTGAGTGTGTGAGACCTCGATGTCACGGTCAGCTCGCAGTTCATGGTCCCACAGGATGATTTTTCGGTCTTTTCCTCCTCCGGTCAGCAGGGTGCCGCTCCTCATCTCACACATGCAGAACACACTGCCCTCATGACCTTTGACCTGCCGAGTTATCTGAAATGCTGAGAGCAGACACACGCATGCACGCGCACACACACACGTGAGTCACACTTCAGGTACTTCAGTTCCTGCTATAGCCAGCAGGAGGCAGCAGACACATCCTGTAGATTCAAGTTTCCTGCTGAAACAAATCTGGATTTTAGATTTTATTTCACTTTTCATTTGTTCTGTTTTTAATACATACGTTATTTAGATGTATGTGTGTAACACTCAGACACTTTCTGTCTGACATTAATGATTTGAACATTAATGTTTCAGCTGTCTGGCACTGAAACACTCATGATCTCTGATGTGATTCTGGTGAACTTCACCAGAAAAACATTAAAGTTTTGGCTTCAAGCCTTTAAACCGGTTTAACAACATCACTAAAACCATTACTGAAACTGGGCCAACACACACATGGGCACACACACACATACGCTTCAGGTCAGGTTTATAACTGACATTTAACATGAGTCTCTTGGCAGATATGAGCAGTGCAGTTCTCTTTGTTTTAGTTTCCTGTTTCGATATGAAATGTTGTATGAGGTCGATGTGTAGTTATAATTAATGTGTAGGACAACAGACAAGTGGTTTCATTCACTTTGATAAAGAACTGTTTATACAGCAGTTTGAATGAAACACTGAATCTTTGCAGATGTTCAAAACCGCTTCGGTTCGTCCCTCTTTGATGACATCACGGACTCCAGTGGTGTCGAGGTTTGGTCCATGACAGTCAGATCAGGTGTCCTGACTGTCATGGACCAAACCTGACTGTTTCCAGTTAACAGGAACATATGTGGCAGTGTGGTCTCAGACCTCTGTGCGTCATGTTGTCTCATCGCTGTGGGGTCTTTCACCTGCTGCTTCCTGTTCAGTCGTAATCATCAACAAAAGCAGCCAAACTGACCAATCACAGCTCTGGATTTTTTCATTGGATTTCCCTGACCAATGATCCATCGACCCACTTTATAATCACCTAGCCCTTTCTCACCTCTGGGTCCTTTCCCGGTGGGGGTCTCAGCAGAGCTCCTGGTCCAGACCAGCAGGGCTCCTCCAGAGTCTCCAGTCAGGATGTCTCCAGTACTCAGGAAGGCCAGACACTGAATGAACTTCGGCTTCTCATATTTCTGGACACACAACAACAAATAGGGTCAAAGTAGACTAGGACTGCACACCAGGACCACTGAGGCAGACTACGTCTACAGACCAGGACCACAGAGGTAGACCAGGACTACAGACCCAAACCACCAAGGTAGACTGCAACTACAGACCGTGACCCAGACATGAGTCACAAACAGGAAATATTTTATATTTTTTGTATATGTTTGTTTCTTTAAGAAAAAAGACAAAACCTTGAGGCTCATAACTCATGACATGACTCAGCGACATGATGTATTTGCATTTCAATTTTTAACATAGTATTTCTACAGTTTACTGAAGATAAATGTAACCATGATATAAAAACTGAATGTGTCGGTAGAAACGGTGTCTGTGCTCCTCACCCCAAAGATGCCCTGTTTCCGAGCAAGTGAGGTTCCAGTCCAGGTCCAGAAGAAGATGTGGGACTTTCCACAGGTAACGATGGTGTTTGGATCGGTGGGGTGAAACTCCACAGCTAGGACCACCTCATTAGTGGTCTGAAACAGTCAGAACCAGTTAAAAGCAGCTACAGCCAGACACAACCATCTGAACTGTTCTGATCTCACCTGATTTGATCTCATCTCATCTAATCGCATCTGATCTCATGTCATCTCAGAGGTGCCATTGCATTGTTGTATGATTGTGTCTGCTGTTCCTGAATGCAGCACAGCTCAGAAATAGGTATGCAGTAGCTGCTAGTTCTAACTGATGCAAGTCACTAAAAGCTGCACGATCACCGGTGGGACTGGGGTAACAGGCCGTGATATGACCACCTGCAGGTGGACACTGTCACATTGACATCCTGAAGCTCAAACATCAGGATCTGGGTCAGAGCTTTATGTGGAGAATCCTTACTGGCTCCAACCCAGAGAGCAAACAGCAGTCTAAGCAGCTGGTTGGATGTTGGGTACTGGGCTGCGCTGCATTCAGGAACAGCATGTTTCGGGGCTAATCAATGCTTTTATGGGGGTTTTTTGCAGTTATAAGAGAGTGAGGGTTCACCTTGATCTCAGCGATCTTTGACTTCTTCTGCCAATCCCAAACTGTCAACATGTGATCGTTACAGTCATCAATAACACTCAGGTGTTGACCAGAGTCCTGAAAGAGAGACAGACATACACGGATGTGAGACAGGTGTAAGATATCCTGTATACAGGGTTATATTTTAAGTATATAAGACTACAGCAGCAGTTCCCATCTGGCACCTGGATGATACTCACAGCTTTGGAGAAAGCCAAAGAGCCAACTCCTCGCTCAAATGTCCCCAAACCAACGACCTGCAGAGTCGATAGACTGACACTGTCCCAGATGCGAACATGAGGCTGCAGCGCCTGAACGCACCAAGAAACAGCGTCGTTATTATTGTTGTTATAATTTTTTACATTTATATGTTAGTTTATTGCTGAGCATACAGCTTTGTTTGTTTATATTATTGTTTATGTATTGAGCCAGGAGGGGATGATGCATTCATGTGTCTGTCTGTCCGTCTGCAGTGCATCTCCACTGGACTCAGCAGAATAAAACCTTTTGCACACACTTATGATTGGACACTCGAGGCCCCCTCATTTTATTTTACATGACTCGTTACCCATCCTAACCGACTGATGGGGAGCTCTGATGATCAGCACCTGCTTTACCTGGATCAGGTGTGCTAACACCAGTGCCCAGCGGACATCTGCTCTCTGCTGAGCTTTCAGTCCTATCTTTTAAAATGTGTTACATCAAAAACAGTGGTTCATTCATTTTGTCAATTCAACCATCTTTCACATGATCAGGTAGCTTATGTTGGCTGCTGAAAGGTGTCAATCATGTCATAGTCCTTGTTTTTTTTTAGCTGTAGTTCTGTTTCTGCCAAAAACAAAACTCTTGGTTTTCATTTGTGTTGATGAGATAAAACCTCACCCGTCCATCTTTGTCCACTCCTGCAATCTGTCCAGTAGCGATCCGGATCTTATCAGGATGGATGGCCAAACTGACGAGCAAAGACACAGTGATGATGTCACACACGTCACCACAAAGCAACCAATCAGAGAAGCAGACTTATATTTTCTCACCACTTGACACAGTCGGTGTGTCCGAGGTAATGTCTCTGAGTTCGTTCTTCGTAGTTAAACAAAACAACAACAGAGGCAATGAAGTAAACGATCTCTCCAGTTGGAAGCAGGTAAATGTTGGCTCTGCAGTCTCTGCCACGGTAACCATACCTGCGGGAAGTCAAGGAAGCACCTGGGAAACAACTGGAGATTCAGTCTGTATATTGTGTGTCATCATGTGTACCACATGGTTTTATTGCTGTATGCCAATGACTCTCATCTCTCTGTATATGCCAATCATCTCAGCATCCTTTACTCCTCATCAACCTTCATGTCATGGTGGGAAAGATCCAGAATCTACTGTGGCGTGTTAGCCGTTTGCACTAAAAATGATCATTTGGTGTCTTTTCCTGATGAACGAAACTAAACTCGTGAATACTATTTTAAACTCCACACATCAATGCACCTTCCAGCTTTTACCTGCAGTCTGTTAATTACAACTTTGTACAAATAAGAATCAAATTATTATCAGTCAACATTAATGTGATGTTGAATAGTGATAATAATTTGTTTAATTTTATATTTTATTTTATATATGTTTAACTTTCTTTTTCAAATACACATTAAGTAAACATAAAGCACTTTAAACCATTTCTTCTGTGAAATATACTGTATGTGTGTAATCTAACATGCATACAGCGTGAAGGATACACCCATTCCAGCTTCAGTCTTTCTGAAGGAAGTTCTGTACGAACGTCCTCGTAATTGTCCACGTCTGAGGGGATGAACATGGTGATCGGTCGACCACGCATAAACATCTTGATGTGGTTTCCCTCTGAAACCACAGACAAACAGTGAGACACATGATGGATGAATAAACATTCTGGTTTGATTAAATCTGCATCCTGACAGACATTGACCCCTGTGGCTGACACGCAGGTCTGAGAGATTAAACATCAGATAATGGCATGGACAGATTATGATATGATGAAACCTGAAAGGTCAACAACACGAAGACAAACAATGCAACCACCGTTTTGTTTTTGTTCTCGTCTGAAAACTGAAACAGATATTGCACAGGATTTGGCAGATTATCATTATTATATATTACAGAAGATATTCAACTCTGATCAGGTCTAGTTTACTGAACTCTGTGACTTTCTAGCAATTAAGAGTTCACAGTTATGTTAAGCAACTTTTTTGAATGAACGCATCATGTGAATAAACATTTTAATCAGGTTTCTTTGATTTAGTTGATGAAGACTTGGGTCCAAAAGCTCAACCTCTGCATTAGAAATTAAATTAAACTTAATCTTTTTATATTTATTGATCAGACCAGAGGTACGCTGTTACTGAGAGATCTGAGATGAGATGAAAAGTGTATTTACACCTGCACTTTTTAATCCAGGTAAGTCAAACTGGTTTGTTTCCCTGAGGCGCAATTGCTTGGGACAGGTATGAACACAGTAACTGGTTGTGGACCAAAACAACCAAACCCAGACCCTTTAGAGTTGCCGCCCTCAGTCCAAAAATGCCTCCACAGCAGTTTATTGTGGTGGGATCGTGAATAATCCGATACAAGTGGAGGTTTGAGCAGAACGAGGGAAAGGCGAATTTAGAAGAAGAATCTGGGTCCGACCTGGACTAGTGCTACGTAGTACAATGCATTTGGCCAACGGTCCTCCCTCAGGACCTTCTTCCTGAGTTTAAGTGTCTGCTCCCAACTTGGACTCATCTGACCAAAGAGCGAGCAGTCTCATGTGGATTGTAGTTCTGGCTCTTTCTGGTTCACTTCGATTTTTCTTTGTGTGAAACGTAACTGAACCAAGTTCAACAACTCATCAGCTGAAGGAGACCAGAACGAACAAACTACCTGTGTGAAAATGTCCTAAATCACAAACGAGTTATCAGGCCAGCTCAAATTCAGCTGGTGAAATATGTTGGCTGTGTCCAATCTGTTAGACCAGGTACTACTGCAGGTCTCAGTCTGTTTCTGTGAATATCAAATGGACTCTGATCTTCTGAAACAGACTAGGACCTCAAAAGTTCTGCTGACTCATTAAAACAACACAAAGCACCACATGTCAGGCAGACAGAGAGAGACAGGTGAAGAATAGGCAAGGAACAGGCGAGGAAGCATTGATGCCATGCAGGCGAAGCAGGTGAGCCGATCAGACACAAACACTTGTGTTGTTGTTTACCTCGATAGAATCACATCTGCAAACAAACTGAGTTGTGACGATGACATGCTTCACATTCAGATGGTTCTGTTTGCGTCAGTTTTTTTAACAGTGTGTCTCAGCCGGCAGGTTAATAACGTTCAGGTACATTATGTTTGATGTTCTGTAGAGGTAAAGGAGAGAAGGGGACGGAACCACACACAGGTGTGCTACTCCTGGAGCAGTTGTAAGAAGTAAGAGCAGTTGGGTGAGAGAGGCAGATGACATAAAGCAGGCAGAGAGAGTTGTGATTGGTCCAGAGCAGCAACAGGAAGTGCACATTCAGCTGCTGTTAGCAAGTTAGCCTGTTGTTAGCCTGCTACACTGTTCAGAAGTTTGTCAGGACTTACCAGCTTGGCTGTTTTTCTCTCGTGTCGACATTTTGGCTGGTTTAAGACAAAGACATTGTCACTCAACACAAACAACAGCCACACAAACAACAACACAAACAGCAAGATCCACAAGGTTCAGAGACCAGAGGCCCGTGTTACGATGCAGGATTTGAGGTTAGCGAGGTAAGTTCAGGTTTAACTCTGGGTTTTTGGAGAACCAAACTACAAAATTAGTTAAACATACCCAGGGTCTCTTTACGTTACGTGTCTTCATTAAATCTGACGACCAAAGTCACACAATAGTGTTATCAACTGTTGACGCTGGTTACAAACTGAACCTGTTACCTCAGAGTTTTCAAATCCAGCTCCAAATCGATTCATGTGAAGGACTGTTGTACACGTGACAATGATAACAACGATGGTCACGACTGTGGTACCTCTATAATTAATACCATAATAAATGAAATGTGCATATTTACCTTGACTGACCACCGGGTCTTTGTGTCTGAAAGGAAAAGAGAAACCCAACGTCTCAGTCTGTGTTTCTGCTTTAATGTTAAAGGCTGCTGTCAATCAGCCAGTGTATCACCTCTAATACGGTGCAGTGACTGGAGACAACTGACCAGTAACAAGACAATCTGAACGCAACTAGTAAAACAATGAGACTAATACACAGCAAATACAAATGCTAATGTAACAATACAATGAAGCTATATTGATGTGTATTTATCATCCATACCTCTCTGCACTCTTGACCACTTTAGCGAGCAGTTTGGAGGTGGAAGCAGCTTTCACCAGCTTGTTCCTGTTCTCATCTGAAGTTTCCCAGGTGCTGCTCTGAGAACGCTCCATACCTGAGGACCGCTTCACGCTGGGTCCCCTAAACACACACACACACACACACACACAGAGTTGCTGTGAAATTAGCATAGTGATGAGTCGGGACCGAGTCACTGAGTTCCACCTGGATTCACCTCCAAATCAGTCTAAGGTGTTTTATTCTGACCAAATCCAAGTTTTTTGTTGTTTCATTGATGACATTGGGCTCATGTCAGCATCCAGACACAAATCCAATGTCCCCACTTCAGGTTGCAAGTCAAGACGGGCCACGTGTTGGAGTCGCTGTTTGTTCAAGTCCGTTCAGCCTGCTACAGGGTCATAAGATGATGTCCCAATAAGACAGATTGTGTGTAATCCTAAACTGCAGCGGTGTTACATGCTACAAAATATAGCCTGGGTCTAACAAGTGGGAGGTGTGGGACGAGTTTTGGACATTCATCAAACTCATTCAAGCACACCAGCGGTGCCATTTTGGATCACGTTTTCAGTCTTTCAACATGTGGACTGGGGGGAGCTGGGGATTTAAATATTTTCAATCACTGAACAACCCCCCTTGACAAACGAACCACAGCAACTCAGATTTCAGAATATGAGCAATAGCTGATCAGAAAGGTGACTCTGGCCACACGTGAAGAGTCCAAGAGAAACCCTGACTGCTGTAACCAGGTCTGAATGAGCTAGTCGGGTTGTCTGACTAGCTCACTGCGAGGCCTTCAGCTCATCCAAAATGCTGCTGCAAGGGTTCTGATGGGAATTAGCAAGAGAGATCATATTTCTCCAGTTTTAGCTTCTTCTCTTCATTGGCTCCCTGTAAAGTCCAGAATAGATTTTAAAGTCCTTCTCCTTACCTACAAGGCCCTTAATGGCCAAGCTCCATTGTACTTCAATGAGATGCTAAGTCCCTATTACCCCAACAGATCACCTCGCTCCCAGAGTGCAGGTTTGCTTGTGGTTCCCAGAATCTCCAAAAGTAGAATGGGAGGCCGAGCCTTTAGCTCTCAGGCTCCTCTCCTGTGGAACCAGCTGCCTGGGTCCAAGAGGCAGACACCCTCTCTTCTTTTAAAGTAAAGCTTAAAACCTTCTTGTTCGACAAAGCTTACAGCTAGCTCTAGTTCAAGTCAAGTCAAGTGGAGTTTATTGTCATTTCAGCCATATACACCGCGTTCCACATTATTATGCAAATTGTGTTTAAAGGTCATAAAGGTCATTTTTTTGTCTGTCAGTTTAAACACATGGATGGGAATGTGCGTCAGGGCTCTTCCAATCACTCCAATCAATCTCAGACACCTGTGCCAATTAGTTTGCAGGTGAGTCCAAATAAAGGGAAAACTACTTAAGAATGGATGTTCCACATTATTAAGCAGACCACCATTTTCCAGCAATATGGGGAAGAAGAAGGATCTCTCTGCTGCCGAAAAGCGAGAAATAGTTCAATGCCTAGGAGAAGGTATGACAACTTTAGATATTTCAAAACAACTTCACCGTGATCATCGTACAATAAAGAGATTTGTAGCCGATTCAGAACACACACGGGTTCAAGCAGATAAAGGCACAATGAGGAAGATTTCTGCCAGACAAATTCGTCGGGTTAAGAGAGCAGCTGCTAAAATGCCACTGCAAAGCAGCAAACAGGTATTCGAAGCTGCTGGTGTCTCTGGAGTGCCAAGAACATCAAGGTGTAGGATCCTCAAGAGGGTTGCAGTTATGCATAAACCTCATTCAGCCACCCTTAACCAAAGCTCAGAAGCAGAAACGCCTGCAGTGGGCCTACACGTACATGAAGACTGATTTCCAAACAGTGTTGTTCACTGATGAGTGCCGTGCAACCCTGGATGGTCTAGATGGATGGAGTTGTGGATGGTTGGTGAACAGCCACCATGTCCCGACAAGGCTGCGATGTCAGCAAGGAGGTGGTGGCGTCATGTTTTGGGCTGGAATCATGGGGAGAGAGCTGGTCGGCCCCTTCAAGGTCCCTGAAGGTGTAAAAATGACCTCTGAAATATGTGGAGTTTCTGACTGACCACTTTCTTCTGTGGCACAAAAAAAGAACCGTGCCTTTCGTAGCAAGATCATCTTTATGCATGACAATGCACCATCCCATGCTGCAAGGAATACCTGTGCATCATTGACTGCTATGGGCATAAAACAAGAAAACCTCATGGTGTGGCCCCCATCCTCCCCCGATCTCAACCCTATTGAGAACCTTTGGAGCATCATGAAGCAAAAGATCTATGAGAGTGGGAGGCAATTCACATCAAAACAGCATCTCTGGGAGGCTATTCTGACATCCTGCAAAGAAATTCCAGCAGAAACCATCCAAACACTGACAACTTCCATGGATGTAAGAATTGTGAAGCTCCTATCCAATAAGGGGTCCTATGTCAAAATGTAATTTGGCCTGTTAAGATATTTTTGATTGAAAGAGCTTTTGATTTCAGCAAATATAACCTGCAAATGCTTGCAGTTTAACTAATGACCATTTTCAGTTGTTTACAACAATAAAATGTTTTGAAACTCTATTGTGCGTAATAATGTGGAACAGTGCATTTTAAGACTTTGATTTTTTTTAAAAAAACCGTTATGATTTGGAGGTTCGTTCAAAAACAGTCGAGTTATACTCTAATGCTTGATGACTTGAAAATTATGAGAACTATCATTTTTATAGATTATTTAGGAAAAAGAGAGAAAAATTACATTTGCATAATAATGTGGAACGCGGTGTACAAGTACACAGTGAAACGAAACAACGTTTCTCCAGGACCAAGGTGCTACATACGACAAACACAGGACGACACAGAACTACAGGGACTACGTAATTTACATAAATTAAAACATAAAGTGCACAAGTGCAAAGCATGTGCAGACAGCACAAGACAGAACAAGACAGTACGTAGTTACCATGTGAACTACACCCATAGTCTAAACTACCCCTCCATACCATCCCTTAGTTATGCTGCTATAGGCCGAGGCTGCTGGGGGACGTCCCATGATCGTCTCCACACTCCTCCTCTCCCCTCAAACTCATTTTAACCATCACAGATTAACCATTAACTCTGTGTCCTCTCTCTCCCCTAGTGCTGTGCTTGTTTCTCTCTGGTCTCTCTTTCTGTACCTCTCTACAGATACCTGTGGTTCCAGAGCTGAACATCTGATCTGTGGCTCCACCGACCTGCCCCCTGTCCTCTGCTGCCATTTGCTGTCATTATTCTATATTGTACTGTAAATAGTTCCCATAGTTAGGACTCTGTTGTCCTACCATTCTGCCAGTTGTCGTCTACAGTTATGTACTCCCGTATCTCTGTCTGTCTTCGACAAGATGTATTTTCTCTCTCTCTCTCTCCCCCGCTTGTCTCTCTCTCTCTCTCTTTCCCCCTCCTCCCTCCAGTCTCTCTCTCTCTTTCCCCCCAACCAGTCAAGGCAGATGGCCGTCCACCTAGAGCCAGGATCTGCCAAAGGTTTCTGCCTGTTAAAAGGAAGTTTTTCCTTGCCACTGTTGCCAAGCGCTTGCTCATGGCGGAACTGTTGGGTGTAATTAATAGTAATGAGTGTGGTCTAGACTAGTTTGTAAAGTGCCCTGAGATGACTTTTGTTGTGAATTGGCGCTATATAAATAAAATTGAATTGAATTGAATTGAATCATCTGTGGACCCACAACACACAAAGAGCTACTGGTCCAGACTTAAACACCCCAACAGCTGTTGGATGGACTGTGATGACGAGTGGTTCACACCTTCGTGTTTCCTCATGATGAACTGTATAAACTTTGGTTTGATTTTTACAGTTTGGATGAAGATTTTAAGTGTTTAGATTTTATAACTGAGCCAGTAAATAAGATTCACAGCCTGACTCGGTGCAGCTATGATCAGTTACAGTTGACTTTTTCCTACTGTGTTACTGAGATTTATGTTGGAGGGTCGTGATGGATGATGTGTTGTTCTTTACCTAAACTGTCATATACTGTATGTCATCAATTTACAGTTCAAGTTCAAAACAGATTAAGTTTGTGACTGTAGATAAAAATCTCATTGACTCAGTTAAACACACAACCCAGAAAGATGTTAGTGAGCTGGGACACATTGAGAACTGAAGCCACAGGCTGCAGATGGCCTGCTTGGGGAGGAGGAAGAGGAAGAGGTCCTCATGTGAGGCTGGGAGGAGAACAGGTTAGTGGTTTTGATAAAACACACACAGCTTTCTACAAGCAAAGAGTAAAGAGAAGCCAGAGAAGGAAAGCAGCCAGGAGGCCCTGGGAATCTCCATAGGCCTCAGGAAGCTCTAGGAAACCGGTAAGGTGTCAGGAAACTCCCAGATCTTGAGGACACAAGAGATATCAGGATCTCCAGGAGACCCCAGGAAACTGGATAATAACTGAAAGCCCCCACGAACCTCCTGAATCTGTGGTCTGATTTAAGTCCAGTTAAGCAGATGAGAAGGGGGAGCAGTAGAAGTTGGGGTAAAACACACACAACTTGCCCAAAAATTTCTGCGAGCAAAGAAAAGGGGGATCTTCAGTAGGCCTCCCGTGACTCCTGGAACAGGAAGACTACTGAAGCTCCATGAGGCTTAGGGAAGCTTCAGGATCTCCATGGGGTCTCAAAAGACAAATATAACATCTCCAAGAGACTCCAGGAGTTAACAGGATCTCCATGAGACACATGGATTACCAGCAGACCTGAGACAACAGAAGGAGGAATTGGGGGACTCTGCGACAACAAGAGGTCACTCAGACCTGCTCATGTGGAGCCACAGTCTTTCCTGTTTACCCTCCTGTCCCAGCTATACCCAAAGCAGTATCAGGCTTGTTTTGCCTATCAGGAGGACCTCCACCTAAGCGCCCTGGTGTGGGCGGACCCGGGGTTAGTGAGCAGGGTTAGTGAACACGAGCAGAGTGATGTCAGAGCAGCGTCAGCAAGAAGTGAGGACAGAAACAGTCGACAGATTACAAAGTGAAACCTTTTGGGAGGGGCTTGGCCTTTACTGCTGTCAACGGACTGGGCCGGTCTCTGTGGAGTCTGAGGGGTCTGAGGGGTCTGGGGAGGGTGGGGAGAGGAGGGAGAAGGGGACGATGGGTCCTTAAGGCGAGGAGGCTCCTCATGCTCCTGTATCTCCTCCATCAGAGACCGCTGGCTGCTGGTCTCCTTCTTCCTGTCTGCTCCACTGTGGACAAAACCAGGACTGTGAGAAACCACAAGCTACTGATTCAACCGTTTCTACTCAACACCAACTGATTCTACTGTGTCTCTACTGGTTCTACTGTGTTACTGCAGTGATTCAAACCACCAAAATCCATCTGAGACCGCTGGCTGCTGACCTCCTCCTTCCTGTCTGCTTCACTGTGAACAAAACCAGGAATGTGAGAGACCAGAAAACACAGATTCTCCTGATTCTACGGTACTTCTACTGATTCCCATCCACTGTGGGACAAGAAATCAAGCTCTAATGACTGAAATGACTGATCTGGTCACAGTTTCTGGACTTTCGCAGTCCAGAAACTGTGAAAGTCCAGAAACTGCAACGGTAACTTGAATGACTCTACTGTGTTCTACTTACTAATCCCAGTAACCAAGAGCCAGGTGGTAAAAAGTCTGCTAAATAGCATTTAATGCTGTGATTCAGCCTTCATCTCAGGCTGCTGACTGACTCCACTGGTTTATAGTGGGTAGGATAGATGTCTGGTCTCAAACAAACGGAGTCAAACAGCAGTCACTGTTAATTTCAATTACATCAGGTAGATAAATGTGATCTGCTCTGCAGACTCACTGAAGGATGAAATGAAAGCACTGTGGAGAAAAATCAGACAGGGCGACACAGATACAAACAGAAGAGTTCAAAATGACAAGAGCACTGTGACAGCCTAAAGCTGAGCCAGAGATGACCCTCACACATAAGATCATTGTTATCAGACTGATATTCAGGGATCTGGATGGCGTGATGGTGTGTGCGCACTTTTTACCTCTTGGCGGCAGATGACACTGTTTCCTTCCTGGTGACAGACGTGGAGTCTCTTTTTCGTCCAGATGTTCCTCCGTTAGCGATACAAGACATTGAGTAGGCTTCGCGTAGCACAGCACCGCCTGCAGGGGACAGCACACTGCTCAACACTGGCCATAACCAGTCAGCTCTCCACAATACATCTAGTTAAGGACTGAACACAGAGCGATAAACACAGCAGGTGAAAAACTGAATATTGGCAGTTTAGGACTAAAAATGACCAGTAGTCTTGGTCAGTGATGGCGTTTGTTCCTCTGGGTGACGTCAAGCTAAATAACTGTTTCTCATATTTGCAGAACAGATTCGGTATTGGATCATATGTATCACAATCTGCCAACTACACAAACACAAAATTGTTGCTCTCAGTGTACCTGGGAACAAATATGAACAATCAAAATAGGCAACAATGCAAAAAAACATCAACAAAGCTGAAGTAAAATACATTCTGAACCATGAAGGGTCCAAACCAATCAACGCCATAGGAGACTGGTTCAGCTCTACTGAAATCTGTTGTTCTGACCTCACAAATGCAGCTAGCCACTCACAAACTGAAGCATCATCTGTGGACTCTTCAAAGTTTATCTGCTGGGAAAGTGCTGAGCACTGAACTCATGTATAATGTTAACAGGTCTGCTGAGAGATACGGCACCTCCACTTAGCTCAGTGTTGGTGTAACACAAACACAATGCAAACTCATGCCATGGGTAGAAACTGTCTGTCTTGTGCATTCAGCACACAGTGTTAAATGAAATGACTGATCTGGCCACTGACAGTGCAGGTTTGCCAGTGGTTACCAGAGTTTCCAAAAGTAGAACTGGAGGCCGAGCCTTTAGCGCTCAGGCTCCTCTCCTGTGGAACCTGCTGCCAGTTTGGGTTCAAGACACCCTATCTACTTTTAAAATGAAGCTGAAAACCTTCCTGTCTGACAAAGCTTATAGCTCTAGTTATAGTTCTGGTTATCATGATAACTAAACCCATAGTCAGTCACAGTTACTCCTTAATGCCATCCCTCAGTTATGCTGCTATAGGCCTCAGCTGCTGCGGGACGTCCCATGATGGTCTCCACACTCCTCCTCTCTTCTCTCTCTCCTCAGACCCATCCTCTCACCTGAAAACCATGTCTACATGTCATTAATTCTGTGTCCTCTCTCCCCTAGTGCTGTGCTTGTTTCTCTCTGGTCTC
>WARS01000062.1:2751028-2975996 GCA_008933995.1 Datnioides undecimradiatus
TCCAACGAGGACAGACTGGAACAAAAATAAACTATCAATCTTCGTCTTCTTCACTCCAACCACTGCTGAGGATCATCGTGAAGGTTAAAGGTCAAACACCTCGGGGGCCTTTCAAGAAACCCTCAGTCATAAAGTTCAGCATTTGGTGTTCTCAGAGCGAACGTAAGACGAGTGTCAACCTGGAGGTACAGCCGAGGGAAAAGGAAAAAAACAGTAATGACTTGCAAACACTAATCCAGACGCACTAGAGCAAGCAAAGTCTGGCACAAAGAGAGGAGGAGAGCTTGATAGATGAAGAAGTGTGCTGATGGAAGGAGAACGAGAGGTCTGGAGATCACAGGGCTGGATAGTGTTTCCTCAAGGAGGCTCAAGGCCTCTGGTTAATGTCCACTTCCCCAAAAACTTCAGCCCGGACCGATCCGGGTTGACGATCTCTCTCCCACTGCTGTTTCTATATCTGCCCACCAGAGCGGATCCAGTATCAGGCCTCCATTAATCCACCCGGGTCTGATCTCTTGGTCTGATCCAGAACACCTTGTCAAGGCTCCATGGCCTGGTAGACCAGACCGAGTTAGGGAAGTGGGGGCAGCGGAGGGGATTACAAACAGACGTACAGGGTTGCAACTGGAATAGCTGTGAAATGATATGTTTGCTCAAGGAGCAGAAGGAGAAAAGCTGAAGTTTGCTTTTTCTTCTGTTACAGCAGGTCAGTTTACAAAGTGTTGGCTTCGGCCCTGGCACCATGGCATCGGGTCCTGCACATTGTGCTGTGGTTCATGAACAATCCTGCAGATGACGGCACCATTTTCCATCAGACTGCTGCGGGTGAAACTGGACGGATCCTGCTAAACTGAAGGGTCTTCGGCAGGCTAAAATTAGATTCCCGGCGCTACATATTAGAAACGACAGCACCAAGCCAACGTTGTTATTTGGAGGTTACTGAATTTACACAAAAAGACGTTTCATCATGGATCGACCACCCTGAACCATCAAATCGTCTGGCTTTCAGACAGATTTTCTGTCAATACCAGTTCCTCCAGGGCAAAACCTTGACAAAAACACGTTTAACTCCATAACCTTCAGCATTTCAGCCAATAAAAACAGAGGACAACAGTGCATCAAGGGTCTTGGTTGCAATGTACCAATTATTGACTTTGTATAAAGGGATTCACACAAACCCGACCGAGGAGAGCGGATCTGTTGCCTGAATCGGCTTGTTTGCAGCCGACAAGGCCTGGAGGATACGATGGCTAATTCAGAGCTAGCAGCAGATGCAGTGGACAAGAGAAAGAGAGAGATAGACACACATCAGGGCAGCGATCCAACGATCATTTAGACATTTCCTGCTGGAGCTCCACGGACGCTCTTCACTTGTTCATACGACGACTGTCTCGAGATAAAGCTAAAACCTGAAACAGCGAGTCTTCTGCTTCTGTTTCACGCTTCGACTTTGCACGGTGCAAAGAAAACAAAGGGAAGTGGCATGTATTAATCAACGTCTTGACATGAGGGCACAGAGCCAGGAGAAAAGCACTGACTTACTGAATCAGATTGATTTGTTTAAAGGTCATCAATTCCACGTACAAATTTGTTATCTTTAAAAGCTCCAGGTGAGCCCATGATGTCTTCAGGCAGTTCTCGGGCCCCGAGGGAGCCATAAATACACTATATGGCACCATGAGCCTTATTTTCCATATTTTGCGTATTGCTCCTATGCTCCATGTCCTATTAAGATTGGCTTCGTGTTGTGTAGACCTTCTGGTTTCACTTTGAGTCCTATTTTTTCCTGAGGAATACAAAAACGGGGTCAACCAAAGTGACCTGGAATAATGGCTGCGGGATCACTCCAGAGATTTTCCTTGATTACCAATACAGACATTTGAATGATAGAATGGGGACTGGTGGATCTGTGGGCCCCCTCCTCGTTTTCACTGTCCCCCCCAGTGCTCTTGACATGGTTCAAGTCAATAAGTTTTGAGGTTATTCAGTAACAGGCCACGCTGCAGCCTGTCTGCTGCACTAAGGAGTTTCCCTCCTCCTTTCTCCTGTCCCCATCACAACCTTGCCTTTGGCTTCATCCTTCGTCTATTCGTCTAGCTCTCCTGGCTCTATTCGGAGACGCTTGTTTGTGGACACTGAGCACGATCTTTCGACTTCACGCTGTAGTCGACTATCAAACTCCTATGAAAATATTTGGAAGGTAGCCCAAGCGCCGAGTATAACATTGCAAGGATTTATTTTGGATTCATGCGAGGTTTTCAAACCGTAAATAACCACCAGGCTCGTGTCAGAAACAATATTTTCCTGCAACAAATGGCAAGCTGAAGCACTGTAACCGAAGCCTGCGCACATCTACCACCAACACCACACCAAACCCACGACTTTTCAACTAGAACGCACAAGTTTACACTGAGTTGACCAACCTGAGTCGCTCTGGAGGCTAAAGGGATATAAAGGTTATCTCTTTTTAAGGCCGGAAGCTCCCTTCTCCAATGCGGCCTCCAGGTATTTGCCTAACTCCCTGTGAGGTTTTCCTGTTCCCCCAAAATAATAAATACAGACCTCAGAGGCGACCAGTGCGCAGGACATGCTCACCACAGACAGTACGGGTTTACCTCTGAGGCGGTATAGGTTTACGAGGCTGGACCAGGGACGATTAGCCTTGTTTTATTGCTGCGTACAGTGTGTGGGGGTGAAATGACTCACAAAGAGCTGTGGCAGCAGGGTGAGAGGTTTATAACAATTTGATTTCCGTGATCTTCCTTGGTAACGAGCGAGTGTGTGTGAAGAATAATTTAATTGGTTGTTGATGAGGAGTGGAGTGGATGGAGGTCTACCCAGTTAATTATGGCATACCAAGTCTGGTACTTAGCAAATACAGCCCAGTTTGTCTGAAAATGAGCTCATTCATCAAAAATAGCTGAAAACTTTCCACCTGGGCATTACGAGCGTCAGCTGCAGCACCTTTGCATGTCGTTAAAAAGGCGTGTTGCACCAAAGAACAAACTGGCAAGGCGACATCAATAATGCTGCGTAACAACGACGCAAGTGCCAAGCCTATTAGCAGCTAACAGGAGCAGGATTTAAGGGAAAACGGACTGACCACAAAATGAGGGATCTAGGAGGTTTGGCTAAAGGCCTGCTGACAGAAACTTGGTCTTAAAGGAGAGCCCCACCTGAGGCAGGTGGAAATTGAATATCGTATTATATTTCCTGTGGCTTTTTTTCTGGTGAAGCTGGGACCTGGCAGTGGAGCAGTGAGCCCGGTGGACTTTATATAAAAGCACACTTGAGCAGAACCCCTATATTTGAAAAGAAAGGGAGCTGTCAGCGTCGTTTTAGCTATGCTAGCTATACGCACCGGCTGGGTCTGCAAAAGTGAGGCGAACCTGTACGCCTGGGTCGCTGCTGAAAGACGATATTAGAAGATTTTACTCTCATCTCTGTGACATAATAGGATTAGGAGGGACGTGAGAGGCTGTCCCAACCATCTGATGAGGGCAGGTGAAGACCACGACTCTGGTTTAAGTCTTCACGTAGGTCTGAATTTTCTCCTCTCTTTCCATCTTTGACACGTCCTCCTCTGGTCCTTCTCTCTCTCTCTCTCTCCATCCAGACAGACTGACCAGTAACTGATGCTCCATAATTACCCAGGTGAGGCTTGAGCGTTTCCATATGAGCGACCTGGGTTGTCGAGCACGTCAGATTAACATGATGTGTGTGTTTTCTCTCTGCTGTTTAGCCGTTCCCAAAGTATCCCCTTCACAGCCTTGTGGAATAAAAGGTGGAATCTGTGGAGATTTGGTGGTGGGGCTTTGGAGGAAGGGGATAATTAAGGGTTTATTAATGGTGTGCCACTGATGTTAGCCATGTTCACCTGGATGTTGCGTCTGAGTGCCGGTCCTCTGCTGTAAGCCGAGATGGTTGTTCTGCGCTTCTGTGTGTTTCAAAGTCTGCCCGTCCGTCCATTTGGCTCGTGAGCTGACAGGCTGGCTCACGTCTCAGTACCAAGTAGAAAGCAGAGGAAACACATAGTTCTGCTTGTCTGGAGCGGGGCAGTTTCCACTTATGCCTGGGAGTTAACGATAAGAGACGCTAAAAGCAGCTCAGTTTCTCTCCGTCGAACCAAGCAGGAAGAAAACAGGCGGCTCTGGCTCTTTTTCTGTGCAGAATAACGAGGCTCTTTGATGTTTTACTGGCGCATTTGATCAATTTTGAGGCTTTTTACTCTGCGACAGTTGCAATAGTGAACTGGGTCCTGTTAAATTAGGCCTTAATTGATGTTTAAACTGACACGAGCACCATGAAAGTGAGAGCCACTCGCTATCTTGCTGGCGTGTGAACAAAGTGGTGAGTTGATTTCAACCCTCAAAGAGGGTGACTCCAGAAATTTTGGTATAGTTGGTGTTGCAGGTGGATCATGTTGCTGTGTGATAATCCATCCACCAGCACTTTTAGAGGTTATGCAAAGTAACTCATTACCTCAAATTCTGGGTCTTCTAACTAAAAAGACTGAAACACCTCTGCAGGAAGGCATCCAGAAAGCACCCACTTGTCCCTTGCGTCATGCTAAGAAAACTAAATTTGGTTGCTTTCATTCGTTAATTGGTAAATCAAGGACTTTTACTTCATGCTCCTTAATCACTAACTTGACAGGCTGGCACACTGTTGCATGAAATAACCGGTACCATCTATGATAGGCTGTCAACAACCAATCAGATCAACAAACCATATGACACAGTGCTCGAAAGCCAGAGGAGCCAGTTGGGAAAGAAGCGAAAACATCTGAAAACAAACTGTTTGTTCTTGCTGCTGACAAATCTAAACCAGTAACAGGCCCGGATACAAGCTTATAACCTGAAACCAGGAAAGATGGATTCCTGGCTTGCATGATCTTGGACCTGCTGCTGATGCTCCTGGTAATCTTGTGGTGCGTTGCTTAATGTTCCTTTTTGATCATTTGTTGTGCAATCAAGAACCCACTTTTTGCATCCTAGTCAGATTTGCTGTTATACCTTAATTACCAGCAGTCAACCAGGATCTACATCGTTGGCGGTTTAAGGACAAATTCTTCTTGAAATTGGTGCAAAGCTTTCCACGGTGCAGGTGAAGAGCCTGCGTGGGCGTTTTGTCTGAACAGCACTGGCACCTTCTCCCCTCTGAGCTCCTCTTGAAAGTTAAGCTAGGTATAATCAGGGGGTGGTTAGAGAGCTAGGTGAATTCTGGGAGCTCCACCCTTCTGCCTGGCTAAATATCACAGAAACTTAATGCCACCTTCATTAGCATCATTCTCCCTGCCCCACACTACGCTGTGTTTTCTTTGGGGCCTGGCGAGAACGAGAGGCCGAGCCTGCCCGTCATTATCCGAGTTCGGGACGCCTTATTCTTCGGCCATTCATAACAATCCAGGCATCAAATGAAACCCTTCTGGTTTCCTCAAGTCCCGACATCGGGGGGTTTTCACTCCAGCGTCTGAGGTATGCCATAATTCAGGCACTCTTACAAGCTCACATTGGCGTTACAACCCTGGATCCTGAACAAACATGCTTACAGAGTAAAGGCTCCTTTAAAATGGGAGGGGATGAAAATTATGTCGATTTTTCTCTCTCAATCGTCTCTGTGACATAATGGTCCTGGCTGCAGAGCGAGAGAGAGAGAGACCACCAAAGGGGGAAATATATCATGCCAGCAGAAGAAAACAGCGTTGGGTATTCTTCCAAAACCGAGACCATAACCAAAGATACAGACAAACACAGCTTTACCAGCTGATAAACAAAGAGTACCAGGTCTCTGTTCAGAAACATAAACACATTTCCTATATTACATGTTTGAAACAATGAGATTTCCATTAAATATACCTTTTATTGTGTCAGACTGTACTGATAGTAGCACATTAATGAGAATTTATTAATTCACAAAAACACAGAGGAAATTGGGTTGAATTTCAAAATAAGAGTCTCAATTTGACCATTTTTGAGAATGAAAAACGAATTTGTTAAGTATTATTTGCAGATGTGTTGGTATGTGTCTTCTTCTACACATCCTTGTGAAATTCAGTTTTTTAAAATGAAAATATAACAATATTAATAACACCCACTGATTTGTTTACACTCTTTACATTTCATAAGGGGTGTATAGACTTTTTATTTCCACTGTATCAAAACTGTGCGCAGGTTATTAAATAAAAATACATTTACCCTGTTTTAACTGTGCTTTGTGAGCCAAAGACTAATTTCTAGTTTTGACAGAGGCTAAAAAGCAAAGCAGAGAGATACTGGGAGGTATCTTTATGTTAATATCGAAGTTCAGAACGACAACATAACAGAGAACTGGAGAAAGAGCTGCTACATATATTAACTGGTTGAATAGCGGCTCACAAAGAAGCTGATTTACAGGTCAAACTGACTGATGGCTAAAAACCATCTCACAGCAGGAGATGAAGAAGAGGAGGCCGCAGTCTCCCAAGTGAAGATGGGTTTCGGGGACAGACAGACAGAGTGTGTTACATTCATTACCTCCGTCTGTCTGCTGGTGTATAAAGATATCAAATGTGCTCATCTTCTCCCCAAACTCTGCAGCGAGCTAGTTTAACAGGCAGTAACCCAACCGCGGGTCCGTGCACGCTGGCAGAGGGGAAGTTACAAGATCTGGGTGGGTAGACTGTTGGAATGACAATAAACTTAATAATGTATGAATGAGTCTGGGAGGAAGCAGGCTGAATAAAGGCAGTGTCGAGCGAAAGGTGCAAATGTGTGTGTTTCTGTGTGAACTGGAGAGGTCGGCTGAAGGGGCCGACGGATCCAGTGTTAAAATGGATATTGTCTGCCTGGCCTGAGGTTGTGAGAACTTCCACTGATTCATATTCATATTATCAATAAGATTTAGAAACTTTATTAACTTTTATAATTACTAATTATCGAACTGTGTCCCATGAAATTACAGATACTGCACCGGTGTAGGAAGCTAAGCAGTGTTCTGCTGTGGACAGGGTCTGCAGCTAAATGTATTTTAGACACCTAAAAACATCAGGATCAGTTCAAGTGTGCGCTTTAGTCTATGTTTAGACTATATTCAACACTTTTCTGACATGAAACTCCAAGTCAACCAGACTCCATTGACACAGAACCCAGGGAGTTGCTGGTCTACCGCTGCCTTGATTGGTTAGTTTGTTTGTGTTACTGTGCAGCTTTGTTGAGTCTGAGCAAATCCCTCAAAACCAAAGTGACACAACAACACAAACAATGTAAGCAACTGATGCAGAAGTAGAGCAGAAACTCATGTTCTGCAAGATAAAATCATGTTTTTTGTCAGTGGAGTCTGGATTCGAAGAGAGCAAACAGCTTACACTTGAACTGACACCATCCACAGCAGCACATGACTTAGCTTCCTACACCAGTACTCCTGCTGCTTCTCTAAACTATGAGTCTGATTAGGGAGCCCCACACAACCTTCAGCTGAACCACAAACGCAAAACCCTCAACACAAAACTGTAAAAGTTTTACCTTGACCAGCGACTGGAGGCTTTTCTCCCCAAACATGTCCTGGAGGAAGGTGTTGTCCTCAGGGCGGGTGACATGCGGCTGCAGCTGGGAGGGCAGAGCCGCCAGCAGCTCATACAGACCTGCAGGAAACACAGGGTCAGCGTGGCAGTGGGCGGTGTGAGTGCACGCATGCACGGCGACACACATCAACGTGCATGGAGACAGATGTAATGTGCACATAACATAAGTGCTCTGTGTGTAAATAGATGAGCAACGCATGCATCTGAAAACATCAACATGAATGTATATAATTGGGGCTTTAGGGACGAAAACAAACACATGGATCAGTCCGTGGATGCTCTTTTCTTTATCTTCTCCTCAGATGCAAACACACAGAATAAAACGTATAGAGAAAACACTCGAACACCGCTGGAAGTAAAAGGAAACAGAGGCAATAAAGCATTTCTCCCCAGCCTCTACTTCCTGCTATTGTCCCGGCCTTTCCTGTTGTTTGAGGAACGCTGCTGTCCCCAATCAAAAGCTCCTGAAACTTCATGCCAGGCTGCAACAAAATTCCACTTTTTGATCAGTTGAAAAGTTCAATTTTCTCCTTTTTCTTCCTGCTCAACAGATGGCACACACGCCTCGGGAGGATTTCCATCCGCCGCATCTTTCTTGCCTGCAAACAATCAATTGCTGGAGTAAAGTACACGCGTGTTTGCTAAACAACAAGTTTTGGAAGTAGCGGTCAGGATAAATCCTGTGTGGCTGTTTTGTGTGACTGTGTTTTGTCAATATTTTTTTTTGTATTGAAAGCCTAAAATGGAAGTGCACTGTTCTGAAATGACCTCCTTAAAAAAAAGGTGGATTTGAGGCAAAAGACGGGAAGAGGATTGGCTGCACACCAACTCATGTCACGAGTTAACCAGGACGGTGCACGGTCACCACAGTGGAGTTTGTTGGCGAGCGTGAGAGAAACAGGGCGCATGGATCAGCCATCCCAACTATTGAATCCGAATCCCTTCACAGCGACACATGCTGAAATCTGTAAAGGCCTTTCGGGGACTCGGCTTTTAAAGGGAATGAATATTTCAAATTCAATTTACAGGGAACCAGACTGCAGAGCTGATGGTTTCAAGATTAAGCAGGAGGAGAGGTGAAGCGCTCAGAGGGAAAGAGAGAGAGAGCACAAAACCAGCAGAGAGCCGGGTCCTTTCCAAACACAACAGAGTCCTGGAGCACAACTGATGGAGAGTAGTAGCAGATACTTGTTTGTTGCTCTGTTCTGGTCTTCAGCGTGGCTGAGGTCCACCACACCACGGGATACATTAAAGGTCAGGCCCGGACCGAGTGCAGTCAGGCCAGGCGTATGTGCATCAAAGATCCCTCTCTCGCAGATGCACCAGGGAAAGGGCCCCCCAGATTCAAACTCCTCCGACACGACCGCAGGGTGCTTTGAAGTTAACATACGATCATGTGAAGAAACTCTAAACACATTCACAGCACGGCCATCGAAACGTCAAAACAAACTCTGAGTGGGTTGGCTACCTCTCTGAGTGTGTCTTTCATCAGGGGATAGAGCGAAGGAGCGAGGGAAAAAAGAAAGCACCACAGACGCGACTGGAGTAACTCGGGGCTGAAAGTGATTGATTGAAAACAATGGTTGACGTCGTTGGCTGGATGAATGACTGACTGGCTGAGCTGGCCGGCTCTCTGACTGGGTTAGAGCAAGTGTGTGCTGGCAGCTCGGACCATTTGGCGGGTGAACCGAGGCTGACTAACTTGCTGCTGCTGCTGCAGGGCAGTCAGATAGATGGAGTGTCATCTGCCACTCTCCACCCCTCTGCTTTCCATTTGGAGGCGATCTGCGCCTTGACTCGCTGAGATCTTTGAGCAGATGCACACAATACATCAAGAGGATGTCCCGCCCGGGTCCTCCGCTCACCACGCGGATCCTGTGTAGTGTTAGCGCCTCATACCTCACAGCTAAAAGCTCTGCGGTTAAAGACTGAAGCGCAACAACGGAGAGAAAAAGCCACTGAACAAGAGCAGAGAGAGAGGTTTTTACTGCAAGACACATGTGCATCGGTCGTTACAGCAAACCCCCGTGGTTTTACTCAAGCTCGGTGTGCGATATTGTCCCTGGTATGTGATCATCCGACGCCTGGTTCTGTGGTCCTCATCAACGGAGACTCTTCTAGCTTTTTAGCTAACACAAGCGTGCCTGGGGGCAGCTGGCCCGCTCTATCTTTTACAACTTGGAACTCCCAACAGAACATCTCACATAATATATTAAATAAAAGATTTAAAGAGACATGGGATGAGGTGAGGGGTGTAGGAAGGGTGTTGAGACTGTGTAGGGGGGAGGGGGTTATGGTAATGTCATCATCTATTGGCAGGGCTGAGATACTGGTAGGAGGAGATGAAGGGAACGAGGGAGGGAAGGGGAGAGTGAGAGTCCCAGAGCATTATTCTCCCCAGGTGCGAAGTCTCCCCTCCTGTCTTCACTCTCAGAGATTCAATTCTTTATTCCTTCTGACAACAGGTCCTCCCAGTCCACGTTGCATGATGTGTGCCAACAACACGTTGTGGTAAACACATCAGCTCCATTACCTGATCAGAAGTAATAATGTAAATAAGGGGAAGAAGTAAAAGATTAAAAAAAGCAAAGCTCGCCTTCTGGGGGTCACTGTGTCAGGCTGAACCCCGTGAACCAGAGAAAATCCAGATTCAAACAACAACAGAAAGAGATGTAAAGGAGCCAAGAGCTAAACAAGGACTCTGCAAAAGCTGAAATTAAATATAAGAATGTATGGGTGGACAGAAGAGAAATGAAGGCAGAGAAACAGAGAGAGAGAGGAAATGAGCCAAGAAAACAACCACAGCGGTGGTAAAATCACTGTGTGTGGACACTAAAAAAAGTGGAGAGAGAAATAAATCTGGAGCCAGATGTATGGACGCTCGTATAGATGTGTAACATCAGAAAGCGTGTCCAGCACAGACAGTGAGAGACAAAATGAGAGAGGGGGGAAAAGAAGAAGAAGAAAGGGAACAGGACTGCGCCAAACCGTCACCGCTAAAGGGTGGACTGACTCGTTTTCTCGCAGGGCTGGTCTGGCTTCATTTGATTTGTTTTGGCCGAGCTATTCTGGACCCTATCGTGTGGCGGCTGTGTGTAGCCGACCTGGCAGTGTCTTGTAGTAGACCACTAGGTTCTGTTGTGGCGAGTGCTGGACCAGCCCAGAGGTCCAGCGTGATGTTGCGCAGGATGCTCCGAAACGTTCTTCAGAGAAGGGGAAGAGGCCGGATCCCTTTTTCGAAGCTTCCCGTTACGGAGGAAGGGACCACTTTAACTGCCAAACGGCACTTCCCCTCTCACGCCCACACCTCCACAGCGGTTAAAGAAAATAACAGTGTTTTTCACAGATCCCTTTTGTGTAAAACACACACGCATTAAAAGAAATCCAGACAATGAAATGCATTAAACATGATACACATCAAATTGCAAGTCACATAGGTCAAGGACGTCCGGTGGCGGCGGTGCTGTTGCTGGTCGGGGGGGGTTGTAGAGGAAATTACAGGGAGTAACCTGACAACACAAAGTTCGCATGGCTGTAAAACCTGACCCTCGCCATGACACTGTAACTCCAGCACTGTTTGCTTACACGCCACCCTGGGCCACATGGCATGCGCCGCTGCGAGACAAATGAACCCGGTCCATAACTTTGCGTGCTGGGCTGCGCGCCGCTCATACAAGTTGACCCGTCTTGTGACCGAACTACACGCAGGAAGACAAACCGTCTGTCAGGCGAAAATGAACTTGTTTGAGTACAGGAAATGAACGTTGGGTTTCGACTCAATTTCCTCCCCGCTGCACTTTCTCCCAGGTGCTGAATGAGTTATTGACCTCCCCCATATATCTTTCAGGAACATGCAGGGTGCACAATGTTCATGAGGTCCACCAGACGGCTGGTGGGGGGCAAAAGGGGGGGCGGTGGGACAACATGCAGGAGCTTTCTTAGCAGGTAGGTATTTCAAACTGCCTTGCAAAAATGCTAGAGGGCCAGAAAAATGGTGGCAGGCAGGGGGCTGCAACAAAACAGGAGCAGGCTAATCCATTAAAGGCATGATTTACCTCCTTATTCTCCATCTGAGAGAGGAGCAAGGTGAAGACAGAGAGCAAAGGGGAAAATGGATTAAAGCAAGAATAGGCGAGGAAACCCAAGACGCACCGACATAAATAACGTCTGATTAAAGCTCGTGTGCAGACAGAAGAAGACGAATGACGACAGTAACGACACAGATGAGAAGGAACACCACGAAAACACCGGGGGAAGTGATGGCCTTCATGCTACAGCAAGAAATAACAATTACCATGATGATGATTCCTGCTCTGACGTAGACACATTAGTGTCCAACGGGAGAAACTCTAGACAGACAGTGGGCGGGAAGACGGATTTAAGCTGAGTCAAGTGCCAAACAAAAGGAGAAGTGTTTAAGGTCGCTTGTTCACAGCCAACGCAGGACAAGGACAGAAGATCTGATAATCCTGGAGACTATCAGAGCCTGACCTCCTTTAAAACTCCTTTTCTGTGGAGGAGCAGAGGGAGTCGAACGCAGCGGCCACTCCACTGGTGCGGCATCACCTACCAGACATGAAATTATATAGTATTACAAGATATATTAGCCGAGCAGATGCTGCGATCTTTAAACATAACTTGCAATGAGTCCAGCAGCGTTCTACAACAGTGGAAGTGCGTGGAGAGAGGTAATATATAAGGCTCCCTCATGAACAGAACAGCAGGAGTCTGAGCTCCACTCGAGCCCACAAGCCTCCCATTACCAGCTCCAAAGACCAAACCACATCTCCACATTAAAAAAGGTCACGGGACTGAGCCCTCCAATATCATCTTCAATGATATTTCAGTGTCACGGTCTCTGAATAGCTCCATCGTTTCTGAGGAAAGCGAGAGAGAGAGACAGAGAGAGAGAGAGAGAGGGTGGCTTTTGCAAGATGTTAGTTATGGAAAAATGACTTCAGAAAGTACAGAGGGCTGGTCCAGGTGCAATCAACCGTCACTCCGATCATATATCGACTGTTTCACTACCGCAGACTGAACTCTGGATGCGTGTCATTTCAGGGCCTGCAGAGAAGCCATGGCCCTTGCTGAGATCACGCCTCATTCAAGGGGAAGCAGAGAGAATCCAGGTTACAGGACCTTATCAAAGTTGGGTTTCCAGAGCCAGGACAGGCCAAGCTTTTCACAAAGGATTTACTTTATTTCACCTGATTTTCAACATGCCATCGAATATCACGTAGTCGGGAGCCTCACATGTCTCCTGCCTCCATGCTCCGTCGCACCTTTGCACTTCAAAAGGGCTGTCAGCACGTTGAAAGCAGAGCTCAGGACAAAAGGACAAGTCTAATCAACATAATTGAATGCATATAGTCTGCCGGATCTGTCGGCAACCTGAAGAGTGTTCTCAGCTACAACAGCTTTTACAATCACACCGCAGACAAGTGAGGCCTGAGTGGAAGCACCTGTGACAGGGCTACAAGTGAAGGAACCTGTGGGGAGCTCGGTATCTTGTCCAGAGCGGTTAGACTTCCTCCAGAAAGCTCAATGATATGTAACGTCAGGAAAGATAGAAGGGGGTATTAAACATGGAGAAAAGACTAAATCAGGACTATCTGGGCAGACGTAGAGATGATGACAGGGAGAGTATCATGGAGGACAGATATATGAGAAAATAGCCAGTCTGGTGTTTGTTGGACGCTGGAAGGAAGGTCCCGAAGTCTGTGGGAAGGCTGATTTCGGCGGTGTCCATCCAGGACTTCTGTTTCCCCAGACGAAGATGAAAGGCCGCAGTCTGGCCCGGTCCGAACCGGCTAAGCTTAGCTTCGCTCTTACATGGTCGACAAAACACAGAAGCCTCAACAACCCGGCCAGATCCAAATGACCTGCCACCTCTGCTTACTGTGGCAATGGAGCAGCAGCAGACTTTCTGGCACGGGCCTTCATGTTCTGTCCAAAGCCGTGGCCAGCCACTTATTTCTAGCAAGCTTTCCAGGGATATCAGGCGCGCTCGTGCCAATACCACCTGAAAGACTTCATTTTGATCATACCTTAATAGCAGCACTTATGAAAATTTGTGCTTTAAATTCGCCTTCCCTAAATCGCTCGCTGTCCCGGGCTCAAAGTTGCAGGCTATTACTCAACATCCCATTGCCTGGTTGTCAAACAGAGCACATGGTCTGTAAAGCTGTTTTCAGGTTCTTTCTAATGCAAGTGAGCATGTCCTGCCCGCCAGTGACCGATTTAGTACCCTGTGTGCTTTGGAAGGGAGTGAGCGGAGGATGTTGAGCCCACCTCAACAAAAAAAGTGAAAAGAATTTTTTCGTATTCAAACAAATAAAAGTCCTCATTCTTCACTCTCAGTCGCACTCGCTTGATTTCTTTCTTTTACATCTGCTTCCTTTGACTGTGTTTTTATTTTTTTTCGTGCTAAAGTGATGTGGAAATTTTGGTTCTGATGTAACTGGAAACAGGGAGCTCTTCCAGTGGCAACAAATCCTTGTGTTTCGGTACTGTATCACTGCCGGCACAAAGCTGGACACCAGCCAGAGGCCACGACAAATGCCTGGAGGCTCCCAAGGGAACGCCACCCCCGCGACAAAGGCGAAGTCCTCCCTCCAACTCCCCCTTCACCTCCCCAATGTCTCCCATGAGCTGAAACCGGCCAAGGCCAGATGCTCTGGATTCTTGACATCAGGATGGAAAAATTTACTGTTAACCTTGACAGAGGAAAAAAACCCAATACATCCATATTCTTATCACATTGTTCATATTACTCAAAGATTTGTGTTCCTTTGTATGGATTTGTCCTACACGGGAGCATGTGTAGGTGGGAGCGGTAATGCAGGAATATCTGCATCTCATTACTCAGTATCATTATAGAGCCATCGCCTTCTCCAACAGGGGGTGTTCGAGCTTGGAGAGAGGATAAGATGACTGGAATCGCTCATCTATCGCTCCGGCACAAACATGCACACACGAGGCCAGCAAGTTATTAGTGTATCTGGTAAAAGCGTTGTCCCGTCGAAAGATTTCCATGTGTAGTCTTTCATGCGAGTGTCGCCCACCTCCTCCGCAGCTGTGCATGTGCTGAACCACCCTTATCTTTAAATGCTGTGCGGGGGCCGTAAACCTTGATAGAACACGCAGGTACGGCTTGGAATAACACAGTTAACTTTAATAAGGTTAATAAAAGGGCACTGGGTTCTTTAGAAGTGCCTGTTTGAGAGCGTGTGTGCAAGGCTCTGGCTTGGTCCCGGGTGTACAATGCAAAAGGCACCATGCAGTGACGGGAATGGCACATGGAGGGCTAGTCAGCATTGCTCAGGTGCAGTCAGGTGGACGCCAGCCGGTTTCAAACCATGACCAGATAATCAAACACATCACAGAGTGTCCTACTCACTGAACCAAGAACAAGGAACAAGAGCAAGTTTTAGATATGCAGCCGTGCTAATTGGACATTGACTTTTAAAATATTACCTCCTTGTGCTATGATGATTGGCCTAAGGTGGCACCAGAAACCTTTGGAGCAACACCAAGCATACAGCTTCATCCACCCGCTTCCTTTTGACCACACCCTTCCTCAAAAGCTGCACCCTCACCAGATGTTTGTAAAAAGACCATCACAGATAAAAAAGAGATCAATATCGTTTCGGGAGGTTTTCAGGATCCAAGTCGCACCATAATCTCAACACATGTGGGACAACACAAAGAAAAGATAGAGACAATCCCTTTAATCACTAGCATTTTGATTGATTTGAGCAATTTAGATCACATGACAGCCCTAATGCAGGCAGCGATGTCAGCAAATCTTTGAGCTCAGACTAGAGATAGGAAGGCATCGCCCACGACTACGCAGGACATCTAAGTCTAGCCATTCGTTCCTAAGTCTCTGGCTCTAAATCTCCACTATCGCCCGGCTCTACCTCTCCCCCACAAATGAACCACGACCACTAAACTGCGTTCACATAACTGCAGAAGCAGGGAGGAAATGGGGCTACAAGGAGCAAACACCCACTCTCACTCCGGGAGGCTCACTGACCTCTGAATGGCATAAACCAGATGTTGTAAGTCCCACACATCAGTGCATGCAGGGAGATGGTAAGACGGTTGTGTGGGTCTGTGTTCAGCGGACGGTCAATAAACTCGGCCAGTGCTTTCAAAGAAAGTAGGAAATACCACTTTTGGACTTTCATTCCTCCAGTTCAAGTTTTTATTGTCACAAGGATGACAGCGGAGCAGTCGTTGGCAGCTCCGGCCACCATCCCCTTCATCACATTTTCCTGTTATGTCACCTCTTAAAGCAACATGTCTTCTGAAACCTCCGCCACTGCGTCGAAGCAACAACCGAAGAAGTCGCATTCACCACATCCAGCGTCACGATGGAGAACCAAAGCTCCACCTATCAGAAGCGCTCACATTGACGGTTTGACCATGAGGAACGAATTCATGGTGCCAAACCCAACGAATGGTGCGTGAGATCAGCAAGTCGTCCTTATCTGATGCACCCACTTCCCTGTTCGACTCTGCAGCTTCTCCACCGCTCAGACCGCTGTTTGGCGTCTGGGTTGGAGCCTCCACATGAGGCTTTGGTTTGACACAGATTTTGACGTTTGCCAAGTGACCTTATGCAAATACAGAGCAAAATGTCCCACAGCAGCGTGTGCAACCATGCAAAATCTAATTAGAACCTGCAGATTCAAATTTACTGTTTCCTTGATTCATGTTATTAGGTCTTTTTGTTTGTGAGCGTGTTTTGCACGGCAGAGGCTGGTTGAATGAGGTTGATGGGACGTGCTGTGGTGCTGTCGAGATTTCTGGTAGAAGCCACAACAGAAACGCCGCAAAACACAAAACACCCCCACGCAGACTCAGTTCAGCAGGCAGGAGAGATAAATGATGTGTAGCAGACAGAGGAGTGGGCTGGGTCCGTCTGTCTGTCTGAGGATCCCTGAGTGGGAGCTGAAATAAACCGAGACGAGCCGAGCCAAGCCTGAGCGGAGGCGTCGCAGCTATCTGTCCACGACTGAGCCCCAAACAAAACTCCATTGTGGCTGAACGGGAGGAGAAACGACTTAACAGTGCAGCTTCACTGGCGAGGAGGTAACAGAGGGTTCAGGACCCCCCGCCAACCGCCCCGTCACGGTTCTGCATAATTAAAAGCCTATTTTTTACTTTTCTTTGGATGTTTATGTGAATTAATGCAAGTTTGTGTCACATAACAGCGTCCTAACGCAGAGCCGGGATTGGATACAAGCCGACAAACACCCGCGGCAGCATCCAGCACCAGAGCCCCGTCGTTAATCTGCCTCCAACGAGTCCACGGTAACCCAATCACAGCTCAGCACGGCCCGCGGTCATAGTTTAAGGAAAGTTTCCAGCCTTTTTATTGTTTTTCAGGTTTATTTTCTCACTTTTTGGTTTCATTTATTACAATCTAATTCACGCAGAGGGCCCGTTGTTTATTTGGGCTGAGTCGGGGCTGGAGAAGGAGGGAGTCCCGGGATGGTATGATCTTACATGTACCCTCCATTTGTCTGCCCACGTGTTTGCTCTCCAAACACGCCGATAATGAGCATTTTAATAAGATCTATACGGACACACTCGCACAGTCCGCTGCCCAAATCTGATGAAATCGGAGAGCCGCTACTAAAGAATAGTTGTATTAATGATAATATTTTTCCCATGGTGTTAAAAGCCAGAGCGCAGCACTTCATCTTCATCTGTGTGTGTGTGTGTGTGTGGGTTGCTGCTGTCCAAGGGTCTGCAGATGGCAGGACCCATAGAAAAGGATCTAAGGCACTGGCGAGATACTGCAGCGTCTCTGTGATTATTGGCCGCCGCCACACGTGGAGGAGTTATCGTTCGCCTGCGTGGATTTATGCTCGTCTGTCTGCCGAGGTGTTGCTGCACATACAAGCTGATGTGGACGTCCTCTAAACTGAAACTACTCGTCTGCCACTTCAGGCTCAAATCCTCTGCCGTAAATCAGAAATGCGTCCCAACTGTGCCAGATGTTTCAGCTTTCCACAGCCGGCCTAGACAAGGAACTGAGTGACTACTGGCTGGATCACTAATGAGTGACAGAAGAAGTCAAATAACTCTTCAGTAATATGATTAATAAGAGATTTCTAGACCCTATTTTAAATGTTTGGTGTCTGAATGACCACTGAGGACAACAGCTGTTGACACTGGTCCAGTATTGAGCGAGCTGTTAGCAGGAAAGCAGCTGCAAAGGACAATTTAGAGCAGCCAATCCACTAAAAGTCTAAAAACAGATTGTGCATCAACATGAAGAACCAGAGTCTGTGTGTGTCTGAAACCTGGCGACAGCTGAGAGCTGCTGCTGCAGGAAGACGTCTGTGGAGACGTGAGTGAGCGTTGCAGAGAGGAGCTGTGCAGAGTTTGTTGCTGTGGAGGACAGAAACCGTAGCTCAGCGTCTCTGAAAGATCAGGAACCAAACGGTTCATAGTTGCACATCTCTGACCTGTGGCAGCAACACGTCACACAACACACAGCTCAGCTCTCACAGGCTGCCTCTGTCGGGTCAGGACGCGCTGAAGTCGCGGCTAGCTGTCGCTCCAAACGGACGCTAACGCTCCCGTCCACACGCTGTCGCTGCTCCCCATCGGCTCTGCAGGGAGCAGTGTAACCGGGATGACTACTGGCAGCCAGAGAAGAGAAGAAACCCTGAACCAAAGCACAACTTCCTGAAGAAACATGCTGCTGCAGACTGGAGAGAGCTGCTGCAGACAGGCTGCAGCTAATGCTATTAGCTAAAGCTACTGTGCTTCCAGGTTGATTTTTATCAAAGTAAAAGCTTTTATTTCATTTTATTTGTGGTAACGTGAACTTTGAAGCATTCTCGGTATGTGAAGAAAAACAGGGAGAAGAGATAAGTGTCATTAATTACGGTCCCGGTGGGGTTCAGGATAAAGTCGCCTTCAGACATCACAACGTTGCTTTTAAATCACTTTTTTCCTTATTTTTGGTTTTTTCATCGTCCGTCTCTTAATTCATGCTGAATAAAAACTGCTGGTTTGGCTTCTAAGAGTCTGCGACGGCCACGAAAACCCGATTTTCTTCTTTCCTTTTGTTTTTTTCTGTCACATAATTTCATCGTATTGACTTCCATCAGATCAATGCACCGAACACAACCTGACCTATATATAGTGTTAATTACATTTATGTAGTTTTATATTAAAAAAGCAACAGTTCAGCTGATTCCTTTATACCATTAATGCTGATTTTGATTTTTATTGCTGCTTTAATATAAATATATATAACATTATATAAACAGGGGCACAATGGGGACAAAATAATAAAATATCATTATTAAAACCTGATTGATATGAGATTTTGAGACCAAACACTTTACTTTTTACCATTTTTATGTGCATTTATAAACAAATAACCCTATAAAATAAAAGGCTGCACTTAAATATTCTTCATATAACATTTTGTAAGAGACCAATATGTTGCCAAGCCCTTCTTCTGCACTGTAAACCAGAAATAAACAGCTTTCGCCTGCTGATGTGTCCGATACGGGGAAATATGAGGATCAGGTTCTGATTAATATCGTGTTATTTATTAAATGTGCACAGCGGCTGCTGATGCTTCAGTGCGATGCAGCCGGATTTACATTGTGAAGTTACAGTAAATAAAGTCTGATATTGAGTCTGTGTGCAACAGTCAATCAGTAATAAATAAGTAAATAAGCTGAGGAACAACAACAACAATCAGAGGAAGCAGACGATCCGTTTTATATTTTCAGATGATCTGACCGAGAGCAGACGCAGCTGAAAGTTTCGTCTTTGCTGCGTCGTTATCGAACCGCCAGTTGCACAACGCGTCCCGCCGCAGCCGTGTGTGACATCACCGCGGGGCCCGCGGATCGGTGACCTAAGGTTCATCCATAATGTTCATCGTGTTTCACCTGCACGGGACCATCACGGGGGGAAGTGGAGGAGATGGGCCGGAGGAGTCTTTACGCGTTTTATTTGGAAACCCGAACCCTTCGCCGGGTAATTGCCCAAAATGACTCTAATCGTAATTGACGGTCTGGCTTTTTACTTTGTCTGCACAACTTTCCAGGACGACGGGGGCCACGGTAACGCTGTTAAAAGCCTGGACGCAGAGAGGCAACACACTCTTTATCCATCAGGGCGGGACTTAACGTCTGTCTGTCCTCCTTTTGTCCTTTTGCTATGCTGCTCATGTCGGGGCTGGGTCCTTTGTGTGTGTGTGTGTGTGTGTGTGTGTGTGTGTGTGTGTGTGTGATGATGATGTAGCCTGCCATTAAGGCCGTCTGAGAGGAGAGGACGGTGTTCCTGAGGGGGGAGGTGGTGATTTCTGGCGGCTGTCTCGGCATTGACAAGGTTTGACATGGTCCTCACTCTGACATCACTCACACACACACACACACACACACACACACACAGAAGACTAAGGAGATGTATGGTGCGTGTATTTTATATTTTGCCTCCTGCTGTTAAACTTTAAATTTAAATATATGCAAATGAGTAAAGCGTGACCTTTTCTGAAGGTCTGCTCCTGTCGACAGTTAAAATCATTGATTTCTGATCAGAGAACTGATTCTGGTGCAGTTTTGACTCGTAGCTGACATCTAAAAGTCGTGTTCGCCCTCCGCTCGGTCGCCCGTGATGGAGATTAAACAGCGAATCAAAGCAGCGAAACACCTTCCAGTGTTTTATAAGCGAACTTTACTGGTGTCAGATTGCGTTCCTGGCCGAGGGGTCCGTACCTGGCTCGTGGCCGGCTCCGGTGGCCAGGGCAGGCATGGCTCCTGCCGGCTGCTTCCTGGTTCCCCTTGGGCTGTGGAAAATGGCGGCGGGGCGTCAGAGTAGCGAGCTCCTCGGCAGATCTCCCCAGGGACCAGCTGGATCCGACGGCGGGCTTTATGCCATGGAGCCCTGCAAGAGAGCGCAGTTTTAGGGCGAACACGTCAAACAGGAGAACGGCCGTGTGTGTGTGAGAGTGTGTGTGTGTGTGTGTGTGTGAGAGTGTGTGTGTGTGTGTGTGTGTGTGTGCGTGCGTGTGTGATGACAGTTGACTCTGAGTGTTTACAACCCAACAGCTTTTTCCTCAGCTGCTGAACATCCTGCTTTGTGCGTGAGCCAACATCACCTCACCTGGAGCAATCACACACACACACACACACACACACACACACTCACGCATGCAGATCAAGGGAAACTATATCTGCTGACCGGTGGGAGAGCGAATGCAGCAGACCTGCGAAAAGTCAAACAGGCGTGCAGAAGCATCGCTTCGTAAATAACGGCGCTCAACTGGAAAGCCAGATCGAGCAGGAACAGGAAGACGGGGGACGGAGACCTCGTATAAAAGGCCTGCGGCTCACTGCCCCCCCGCCGCCCCCCCCCACCTCCAAACATGTGCGGACACACACGGTAGCGTACGATAAACACAACCGGTGGAAAAGAGCTCACATGTGGAGCTGTGGGCTGAGTTTAATTGAAACTTTGGTTAATGTCCAGAGCAGGACAAACACAATCAGACAGACCTGCTTCAGCCAACGGGCTCTATTCAGTAGAGCTTACCTAAAAGATGTGATCTCACAGGCTGCAACACGTACACGTCCTGTTTTAACCAAATTTAAGATTATAACTTTGCACAAATCATCTTTTTCTTATTCAAGCGCTGCAGGTGGGGACAGAAGTCGGCAGCGTGCATGCATGTGGTCGCGTGCAGAGGAAGGTTTCTGCAGGAACATGGTTATTAGTTGGGTTCGTTTACATTTAGCCAACAGGTTATTGCAAGTGTAAAGAATTCAATTCAGAGTATTTCATGAATCTCAAGGTGCAATATTTGCATCTAAAGACATTTGAGACACTTTCAGCGATGCAAAAACACAAAATGTTGGGTCGATTCGATTAAAAAGGCTCGAGTCTCATCTTTCAGCCTGCCCCTTAAATCAGGTTATGAACAAGCCAAACAGCCTGAGCCAGGAACTCGTCACAGCTCCGGCCATGAATGTGTTCCTTTGTGTTTGTTTCATCCTCAGAGGAGACCGTGTAGCGGCCTCGTCCGCGGGCCCGCAGCACGCCGTCGCTGCAGGGCGGATGGCAAACGCAGATCTGTGCATGAGTCAGTCAGTCACGGCTCGTGTGTCGCACTGAACCTCCCCGACTCTTCCCGGAGAAACCTCAACAAGTCCCCGAGTCCTGCCAAGTCCTGCAACCGGCACAGATGCAGCAGTGGTTCCCAGCAGTTGTTTACAGCCCGGTTTGATGAAATCAAGTGTGGATTTAAATGAATTACCTCCGGGCTGAATGCAGTTTGACTATTAATCATATAAAAGTGGATGTGGACGCACAAACTGTTTATCCATCAGTTTCTATTAGCGAACGGGTCAATCCTCCTCTACTCTCTTGCTAAAAAGCTTTAAAGAACGTTTAAAACGCGTCTCTGACACCTTAACAACACCTAATTTAACTGTTTTAACAGACTTTTGAAAATCCAATCATGCATTGTAGTCGAGCTGTTTCTCCCTGCGTGCTCGTGTCAACTTCACTGGAGGGAGAGGCTGAAACAGCAGCAGTGAGATAAGTCTGGTGGACAAAGGCGCGCTTTGAACACGTCACGCCTCAGAGTGGGGCCGGAAATTCATTACAAATGTGCGTCTTCAGCGCAGAGCCTCTCGCTCAGCCCCCGCGCCGACAGCTGCACGGGGCCTGACTGTTTCCTGGCGCTTTGCCCTGCATGTGTGTGTACAAACACACGCACGCAAGAGGTCGGGGCCTCGAACCTGCCAAGACCAGCGGCCCACGTAGCCACAACGCACCCACGGCGTGTCTGACAATACCACGACGTGAGCTCGCCGCGGGGTCCGGCGCAGCTCAGGTGGAGCCGTGTGGAAAAAGCATCTGGACGCCGTCGCCCGGAGGATGCCTGAGCGTGCAGGTAAGCAAGCCGCTGAGAGCGTATCAGAGAAGCATACCTCTCTCTCTTCTCTTTGGATTGAGATGTACGAAATGTGGTGCATTCATCACGCAGCACTTATGAACGGATCGATTTTCCAACGAGAGGAGATCTGCGAGACGAATCCAGAGACCCTGCTACTAAGTCACGCCAGCGCCAATTTGTAGGCCGTTTGCATCAGCCTAGCACGGAGCGCGGACCGAAGAGACCTGCTGAAATCAGAGTTCAGTCCTGTTCAACCCCTTTGCATGCTTCAATAAAATAGGTTAAAAGGGGAGGGCGGAGGGGGGCAGCGGCGCCTGGAGCGGCGACCACAAAATGTCTCCAGCAGGCCGGTTTGAACGGGGGGAACTGAACCTAACAGCCGCTGGGCTCGCGCCAGGAGAGCTGACCCATGCTAAATCAGTTCAGTGTTGCACGGAGCACGGTTTTGTCATAAGACTTTGTGATTGGAATGACAGACTCGAGGAAAGACAAGGGACACGGGTGCTCTGAAGGTGTGTAATACCAGGCGCTCGCCTTTTGTTGCATCCCTCCAAGAAGGGAAGGAAAGACGGGAATGACCGCATATTCCCAGATCAGAGGAGGGATCCATCTTTCCATCTGAGGAGCTATCTGAGGGCCGGGAAGCATGTCGCACCGCCGGGAACACCTGGGACTTCTTTTTATAAAGGCGACCCGGGAGCATCGTAAAAGACAGACTTCAAGAAACGTCCAACTGTGTCTGTTCAGATCGCACAATATCAGATGGTCCGGGCGGGAGCGGAGGGACAGCTTTGCCATGTGGACGCTTTAATTGCAACTGTCGCTCCCTCTGCAGCCACAAATGGCTCTGGCGCCATCTAGTGGGAGCATTCGCCATCGCAGGGAGTGAAACCCCCAAAAGACCTGCACATGTGGAGGTCAGGAGACGCCGTCTGAGCGAGAAACCCGAGGTCGAGGCAGTGTTTGAAGAGAAAATAGCTCAGGGTGGATGGACGGGTGGGAGGAGGGAAACACGGGGGTGCAGGAGGCTCTTATTCTTCTTCTGTGATCAAAAACAAGGTGGTGTGCAGCGTCTGACTCTCAGCTGGACGCTGATGAAGTTAGCGGGAGGAATAACAGAGTGAGGAGGTGACGGACTGACTGACGGTGAACAACAGGGCTGCCCCTCCGAACGTATGCTTCCAGTTTAAAGCAGTTTTCCTCTTTTACCCGACTGGAAATATGGAAAAATCCCTGTTTAAAGCACAACCGTACCTGCAGCCCTTATCTTAAACTGTTTGGTTACCGTGGTAACCGAGGTTAGGAACGCCTGAACAGCCGAGCAGTTAACTGTCACATCACTGGTGGCCTCCTTGGTTTAATCGGTGTCGCTGCTCTTTTACTGCTTCCACACAACCCACAAGTGTCAGCAGTCATCTCCTGAGGTTGTGCTGCTGCAACTTGAACATCTTTAAAAAGGAATTTGGGATTTTTCTCCAGTTTCTGCTCCACGTTTGCACGTTTCCACACCTGCTGTAGCGGATTTCAATTTGAAAATACAGCGTTTTCGCTCGGTGAGTGGGACTGAGTCGTTTCCTAATCTTCTCATCTTAACTGAGGACACGAGTTTCTGTTTTACGGCTCCAGGAAAAGAAACAAGAAGGAAAACTCATCCTGACTCTCCGGATGCAGAGGTTACCTCGGCCGGGCCACTGTGAACGACACTGACCCGTGGCGGCAGAGCCACCGCGGTCACACCTGCTCCGGTTACAGCTCAAAGGACCGGTTTGCTCCAAAGCTCCACAGCAGCTCCGGCGCCTGCTGAGCTTATCTACACCGCTGCTCAGCGACGTGACTGTGGATCTATGCAGCAGCCGGCGTGTCACCTGCTCAGGTTACCAACCCTGAACCGCCTGTTGCAACATTTTCTGAAGAAGTTCAGGTTTTATCGTCTCAAAGCGCTGCCGCTTTGCTCTCCGGGCACCTTCCCAAACCTTCAGCTGATGCAAGACGCTGCGTCACACCCTGTCCGCTCAGTCAGAGCTCGACCGTCTGGAATTTTGGGGGAAATTCTTGAAAAACAGAGCGATTCAGTATTGACGCAGCAGCCCTGCTGTTTTTGGGATTTGCCTGAACTCACAGTTATTTAAAATCTTTCAGTTTTCAGTTTCAGTGCCTTCTGCTGCGATGGACTCCCCACCAGCAGCACCTTCAAATGTTAGAAAACCAAAACCAGGTTCGCCTCAATCTGCTCCAGACTCGTCCTTTCATCTGCGCCCACTACGCCCTCACCCCCCCCGCACCGCGGCGGCATCCGAGGCTACAGACGGGCCAAGTCATTACAAACAAAATCAAACAGCTGCATTTTGTTGCTTTTGCGCGCTCACGCCAAAGGTCAACAGCGGCGACGGATGGCAAACCGACATTCCTGTTCTGGGAAGCAGCATCCGAAGAGCTGGAAGAAGAGTGGAACGTGGCCGGGGAGGCAGAAGAAGAAGAAGAAGTGCTGTGTGGAGCTGAACTGAAAGGAAAACAATAAAACTGTTCCTTTTCTGGAAAACTGTGTTCGTTCACTTCACTTCACGCCCCATTGGTGAGCTGCAGCTCTGGGTTTGCTGCTGCTCTGGGGGGGCAGAGGCTGTGAAGACAGATTGGATGTAAAATCAATTTGTATTTCAGCTTCTCTACATCATATTGGCTTGTAGCAACCACAGAGTGCAAAGTCAGACAGACAGGAGTAGATAGAGTTACAGCCACATGCGCACAACCATACATGACACAGCCATAAGAGCATAATTGCAGCGTATCCAGCTGTGGTGGAGGCGAACGCTCATTTACACACACACACACGGGCCCACGGCGGAGCAGCGCTTCAATGGGCTGTGCATAATTGCAGAGTATTAAACCGTGGTGGAGGGGAACGTTCATCCACATGACAGTTCACGAATTATAATACAGTTTCCAGAAGAAAGGCCGTCCTGATGGCAGCTCCGCCGTCTCTCCTGTGGAAAAACGCGCCGCTGAGTAACGTCTTTCTGCCGCGACGCTGCCAAGATGTCACCACGTCCGCTCCTATTAGGCGTGAGGCGCGTGATGCTGGTTGTGCCTCTCAGGCGCGCGCCGAAGGACTTCTCGTTAATAGCCGTCAGATTTACGAGGGATTGGGGCGCTTAAATGAAGACCCAGCGGTGCCCGGAGAGGCCGGCGCTCCTGGAAGGACCGGGCGGCGAGAGCGAGGAGCGACAGGAAGATGCGCAGACTGAGGGAGGTCAAAGGAGAAGCGGGCTCTCAGGAGCTGCTCAGAAGTCTTTCCACATGAAATACATCAGCTACACACACACACACACACACACACACACACAGATCTGTGTTCAGGTCAACCTGTCGCTCCAGAGCCGTGAAGTCATGCAGCGACCGGCTGCAGCTTCAGCGTGTTTCAGAAACGCACCGATGTGAGGAGAGTCAGTATGAGCCGCTGGTGTTTGGACATCTACCGCACAACTGTTCAATCAACGCCTGAGGGAGGCTTTAAACCCAACTCCGAGGCTTCGCAGCGCTTCAATCCCACGAGATACGCCCACGATGAGAAGGTTATTTACTTATTTACAACCAGAAACAGAAAATAAACACTGAAGGGAGAAAGTGACTTTGTCCTGGCAGTAATCCCGTGACCACAGGGAGATTAAAGCTGAGCCGGTGCAGAGACTCGTCTGTCTGAGCTCAGTTAGCAGCAGAGATCTGATTAAACGAGCAGAGTCGTGTGAAACCAGAGTTTTAAAAAAGAAAAAATAAGGAGAAAAGGCTCAAAAGCGGAGCGGGGACTCACCAGGACGCTCTCTTCCTGCAACAGCGGGCACTCCCACCGAATCCACCCATACAGGAAGACACCCGCCCACCAGGTGCGACCGCTCACCTGAACGGACCTGAAACTCGGGTTTTGTCTTCCTGCCTAAAGGCTCTCAGCGCTCCACCCTGTGTGTGTGTGTGTGTGTGTGTGTGTGTGTGTGTGTGTGTGTGTGTGTGGCCCTGGAAAAACAACCTCCATGACTTTCCAGGATTTTAAAAGTGAGTTTCGCGTCCCGGTTTGTTGATCTGAACATTAAGTGCTGCACCTCTGTAAAACCCAGAACCCTCCCTCTGGCGTCTGATCCTGGAAACCTGCACATCTGGAGCTGAAACGACTGCATTCATGTAATTCACAGGTCAAATCGCTTCACTGCGGGGCAGCGCAGCGTGCATTCACCGTGTAGTGACAGCACGTGGCCACTAGATGGAGGCGTAAACTCACTAAACACCTCCAGAGTTCACACTGTGCTAAAACTATTCCGTGTTAGCGTGTCAGTAGCACCGGGCCGCGCAGGGCCGAGACATGGAACAAGGTTTATATCAGAACGACACCCTGCTTCCTACTTCCTGTTTGGGAAACCTGCAGCGAGAAGCAAACAGCAAAACAACACAATGCACCGGTTCGACCGACAGACCGTGCAGTGATTGGCCGAGCAGCCCAGCGCCTCACTGTGTGACGTTAGGATGACGCTGGCTCCGACTTCCTGTCATGTGTAAACAAAATCTAATAAACAACGCAACTTAGTAAACAACAGGTGTGCCAGCTGGCGTTGCGCATGCGTGATGCCTGAGCAGAGTCACGGTTAATGTCATTCTGCTGCTCTGCAACAGCTCGTGCGTTAAAATAACGACTGCGTGATGCAAACACGCGGTGATGAGCTGCGGACTCGCGCTGCTTCCTGGTCCTGACACCTCGTCCAGCTCTGTGTCCTCCACCTCCTCCACCTCCTCCACCCAGCTCTGCTCTCTGGTTCCCATGCAGACACAACAGCTCTTTGTCTCTCTCTGACCCATTAACAGAGGACACGACAGCCGCTCACGCATTCCTCCGTCTCTCTCTCTCTCTCTCACACACACACACACACACACACAGTGCGCTGTTAACGAGCAGATCAATTACTCCTGGACTTGAAACGACAGAACGACGCGCCCTGTAAACTCAGCAGAAGGATGGAGGGACAACAGACGGGCGGGTGGAGGGATGGAGGGATGGACCGAGCCAAACACTTTGCTTGATCAAAAACACGAACATATCATTGACCTGAGTGCTTCACAGCTGCACTTAAGCCCCGCAGGAGCCGGCGGGCACCGATGAAACGGGAGGCTTTAATCCCACGAGCAAACATTACATTTATACATTTAATATCAATATATTAAAAATATGGATTTAAATTCAATTTAACAGACAGTTTTGACTCAATTTGTCTGAGGTATCAATATCATTTGTGCACATATTCAATATAATTACATTTTCAGTAAGTTTAGTAGAGTTTTATATGTATTATGAGACATATCAAATCACCAGATCACTGCAAACACCTATATATTCATGTATTCATAGGCGTGAATGAGGTGATGACAGAGGGAACAGCAGGTAGCCGTAAGCCGCACTAATCTGAAGTCCCTCTGAACGCCGGTGCTGCTGGGTAACCTCAGCTGCGCCGTTGTCACCGCAGTGAATTACACCACCTGGAGCGCTCCGGCGGGCGGAGACAAACGACCAGAAACGGAGTGAGACAGCTGGTTTGACAGACGGACGGATGAATGGACGAGGTGGGATGAAGACAGATAAGAAACGCGGTGATGCAACGGGGTGAGGGCCGGCCTGCGTGCCTCTCCTACACGCACACGCGCAGATGCATGATTGAACAGAGGCGATGGATGAGAGCAGATCAGTGCAGTGACTCCAGAACACGGCGCAGAATCGTTATTAAACCACAAATCCAGGAGACACTGGTCAACAACAGAACAGCTTTAATCGGGTTTTGCGTCATTTTGTAGAAAGTTTGAGCAAATAATCGACTGATTAATCGACTGCTGAATGATCGGTTAGTCAGCCAGTTAGCTGCAGAGGGTCAACGCAGGGACACCTGGTTGGAAATACACAGCGCTCACACTCAGGAGACGCACAGATGATGAGTTTGAGGCACGGCGCGGCTCCTCAGAGTCCTGAGTCGGCCCTCAGCCACTGCTGGGTCACAAAACCACCCGAGCGCGTCTAAAAATAGGGCTTTTATTGCGTTAATCCCCGCAGAGGTGGCTTTTTAGAAACGCTGCAGCGTCACATGACAGGCGGAAATAAATCCCGGAGCGTTCGGAGTCAGACAGCAGCGTGGAGGCGTCGTTTTATTTGTGATGCAACATCCAAACGATCATTTACAGACTGTTTCCATACAGATCTCAGCGGTTTGCAGCGGCGATGGCGGCTCACCTGCGCCACAGGTGTTTAAACAGCGCTCCCTTTGTCCTTCCGCGTCTCCAGCGGGAGCCACGCCCACTTCCTGCGACCCGGCCCAGGTGCGACCCGGCCCTGCGCGCGATGATCACAACCTAAAGCTTCGTGCGGTGGTTTGGGAAAACACGCGCGCCGCTTCCCGCTGCGACACAAAAACACGACTTGCAGCGGCCGATAATCCCGCACTAAGCTGCTTATGACAGAAAACAAACAGTTACTAGATGCCACGCAGCTGGTGCGGTGCCAGACGCCCCGCGGGGAGACGGCTTCTGCATATTTAATTAAGGAAAAGGCTGATTTTCCCGCTTCATTCCGCTCAAAATGCGGTTTATCCGGAGCCGTCTGTGGAGAAATGACGCGTCAGAGAGAAGAGGATGGTGAGGCCGCAGTCAACAACAACACATCCATCATCCGCCTGAATCCTGACACTTATCCCAGGCTTTGTCTCAGCTCGAGGCCTCTGTGCCACCCACCGGAGCCGCTGCACACACACACACGGACACACAAACACAGGTGTAAATCACGCCGGTGACGCCTCCCCCCGTCTCCCTCGCTGCGGCAGGAGAACCCGAGCCGCCGAGGCCCCTCGCAGCCGCTCTGCCGGCGGCAGGTTTGAATGATGAGCGCGCTCGTGAATAAAAGGAGGTTTTGTTTTGTCGAGATGCCACAAAAATGCAAAGCAGGCAACATTTCTCAGAGGTGGACAAAGATGCACTGTTGCTGCTTTTGAAGGTCGAGGTTACGAGTTTCCCACATCCTGGTGCTGCGCTCTCCTCTGTGAAGACTGACCCAGAGCCTGCTGCAGCCGACGAACACTGCGATTATTATTATTATGGATCTGCCCAAACTGATGCCACAGACACATTTTCATCACTAGAAAAGGTTGCACACGGCTTCTGCTTGCTGCAAATGCACCACACACTCAGAGCTGTGTCCGCTCTGCACACAGTGTCAGTGAACGCACCATGGAAACAAAGTGCACACTGAGGTTTTATTGTCACTGAACTGAGTTCAGATGCTGCAACATGATATGAAAATAAAAAGCAGGTTAAATTCGTTTTGTTTGATGTGGTTTTACCAACAAAAGCTGATGAATCAACTTTGTCTTGCAGAGCACATTTAAATTCATTCATTTGTTTAAATCAACGCTTGAATTTTGATTATTTTTAATTAAAAAAACATCATTTTGGAATAAAAGCTGACGTCTTCCTTGATCCTGCACCTCTTCTCTCCTTCATGCTGAGCAGATGAAGCCCCCTCCTCACCCCTCAGTTGTCCGTCACCCACTCTGCGTGGACGTGCAATCCCCCAGAGAGGAACGAGGAGACCCTGACTCGACCCTGACCGGAGGTGACAGATGGGCTGCAGCGGTCAACAGCTGAGCTCCAACACTGAGACTGCTGACACACAGCCAGCTCAAGTGTGTGTGTGTGTGTGTGTGCACGCCACATACACGCAGATACACACCAGTCCTCCCACAGGTGAAGAGACGCAGCTGCATATACTGTCACGTCAGGTAAACAAGGCGGGGGCTAACGGGTTAGCATGCAGCACAGCCGCTGAAGCTGTGCACGCTCTGCCCCGTGCGTCGAGTCATCAGTGTCTGATCTGATTGATTACCTGGGCTGCAAACTGAATGATTCTGATCATCTTAATGGGTTTTGATTATATGTTGTCATTTTATGGTGTGACTGATAGAGGCTCACTTCCAGTCTACAACAAATCAATGAAACTGACCTTTATGTTGATTAAATGTGGGATTTTTCACACAGACGCACCAAAAACATGTCAGACACTGATGAAAATAAAGATTATTTGATGTGAATCGGTCACGTCACTGCTAATAATCTGATAATCTCAGTTAATAACGCTGCTATTGCTGCTCGTAGCAACACACCTCATCATGCCACATCTCTCTTTGAAACCTGTATTTCAGATTATTATGTGATGTTTCTGATGCACTGTAGGTGAAACCAAACATTTGTATTTCACAAGCAAACACAGGTCGTCTTCTATCTGCTGACGCTCAGTTCGACTTGTTTCCCACCAGATGGACAAATCTGGGGAGGTCGTGCTGCAGCAGATGATGATGCAGATGAAAGCTGCTCCTCTGGGTGCAACGGGACTGACTGTCAGCCGGGCTGCGACGGTCTGCACCAGCAGCAGGAGCAGCAGCAGGAGGAGCAGCAGGAGCAGGAGCAGGAGCAGGAGGAGCAGCAGGAGGAGGAGGAGCAGCAACACAAAGCAAACAAACTCCTTTAAATCCTGATTGAGATGTTTCATGAGACTGAGCGACAAGTGTGTGTGTGTGAGCCGCCCCGAGAGGATTTCTGCCACACACACACACACACACACACACACACACACACACACACACACACCAGTTGCAGACAGCTCGACCTTGAAGAGCGAGGCTGCAGGAGTGTTTCCATCAGCACACGGGCTGGCGGAGTGGATGCACCACCACAGCCGCCCACTGGCTCAGTGACAGCAGCCACAGCGCAGTGTCAGTGATCAGCACCTCCCAAATTACCAGCAAACACATACACACACACACACACACACACACACACACTGGCCGACCTGCAGCCTCAGTCAGTGTGTGTGTGTGTTCACAGGGTGCCAAGCCCTCAGTCTCAGCCCACATCTCTGACTGCTCAGACCCTCAGCAGCCTGCACACACTCACTCAGCTCTGCCTTCCCCTCTGATTAGCGCAGGATTCGTGCGGCGCTGCTCGCCTTCGCCCGGCTGCGTGGATTATCCTGGTGGTGGGAAGGAGAAGCAGAGGTGTGAGCAGTTATCCTCCTCCAGCTAAAGGGGACGGAGGAGGACGAGAGCGGCTCCTCTGCGGTGACACTCTGCTCTGTTTTTAGAGTCGGTGGAGCTTTGGCGTCAGGTTGCAGGGTGAAGGGGGCGAGCTGAAACGATGATGGGGGGGGTGATAGTGGCGCTGTGTGTCTTTATATATGTGTGTGTGTGTGTTAAGGAGTAACTCTAGATGCTCGGGGGGACTCGACTCGAGCCTGTCGGGGCAAGAAGAAGGGATTACAGCCTGATCTGAGCATCCATCTGGCTTCATGATGCATCTGATCAGGCTGATTCTCATACTTTGACTCCAGATCAGAGCGGAGGCTGACGTTGCGTCACCTCAGTGTGTGTGTGTGTGTGTGTGTGTGTGTGCAGGTTTTGCACACTTGATAACAATCAACCTGGGATCTTTTTGTTGGAGGAGCACGGCTCAGGTGGCAGCTTGTGGGAACAGGTCTGGGTGCAGCAGGTTGGGGGGGGCCGCAGGAATGCTTTGACTGAACACAAGTGGATTTTCAGTCAGTGGTGAAGACGCGAGAGTTGTTCCACGGCTCTGAAACACCAAACGGCGTGTAAGGATGTTTATTTAGCATGTCGCGACGCTGAATGATAGCACTGCTGCTGCAGCTGACTGCATGTCTGTGCAGAGCGGACCTGCAGTGACACTTCACACTCGTAATAAGACACAAACCGACTTCTGCTGTCGCACGACAACACTTCCAACCATTTCTTCACTCGTTCAGACCCGAAAAACAGCAAATTAGCTGCAAAAACATAACAAGGAAAACTAAAAATGTTTGTTTTTTATGCTTCAAACGAACAGTTCCCGATGCAACAAACCAAAACTCCTGCAGGGTTCAGCTGCAACTGCGCAGCTGAGACGACGAGAGAGGGTCGGAAACTGTGTTACATCATGTCACTGTGTGTGTGTGTGTGTGTGTGTGCACCTGAATGTGCAGGAAGTGTGTATCAGAGGGCCTCCTCCTCCTTTATCTCTCCGGCTCTGCTCATTAACACATTCCTCCACCTCGCTATGCAGCACACAGACTAAATAAGTGTGTGTCTGTATGTTTGTGTGTGTGTGTGTGTGTGTGTGGGGCCCCATTTCCTGGTAACCCCCCCCCCCATGATTTTGCTTCAGTTGCCAGGAAGAACAATACGTCCCGGCGCCCCCCCGCCTCCGAACGTGACTCACCTCATTTAAATAACATTTAACGCCGTCCGGCGGCGACGAACCGAGCAAAGAGAAGCGGTCGTCAGGTGTCACTGATGTGAGTGACTCAGCCTGAATTAAACTTCCAGAGTTTGTGTTCATCCTTCCTGTAACTGAGGTAATCGCCCCCCACCCTCAACGCCTGCCCCCCACCCTCAACGCCTGCCCTCGGCCCCGCCCTCGCCTCCTTTCAGCTTTCAGATGCCGGTGCGCCGCCTGAGCTGAAAGACATTTTATCCGGCCAATAACCATCTTCATTGTCTCTGGCGACCTCTCTAAGTGGCTGAGCAGCACCTGTCAGCAACCTCACACTCACACACACACACACACACACACACACACACACACACACACACCTCCACCTTCATCATCATGACACACACTTCCTGCTCCACTCGAGCGGAGCCGTATCACTTTCCAGCGCAGCCTGCCTCTCATGTTCGCTGCTGCTTTGTCAGTGAAACCGGAGACGTGCGGCGATGGCGCCGGCGGCCTGTTAACCCTGGGACGAGGTGCAAAACTCCCCAAAAACACAGGAAGACACGTTGTCCTCCAACAGCCAATCAAGTTGCAGTTCACATGCATGTGTGTGCGCGCTCAGAACGCACACACACGCTGAAGATCTCCTTAATCAGCACAGCTTCAACCAATCAAACGTGACACATGGTCCCAATCTGCCCCCCACTTCCTGAGCTGCAGATCACTGAAGGCCATAAAGCTGTATTTGCAGAGCGTTGTGATGTCACAGAGACGTCGACCTTTGACCTTTCAGATACCGAATATCAGCACATCATCGTTTTGTCCTGTTTGATGTTGAATCCTGATTTTTTTTAATGAAAATCAACAAATTCTGGGTTAAAAACTTTTTTTTTTTGGCAACTTCTCAGCAACAAAATCAAAATCAGCTCATCTCTGAGTCAAGTTAAAGAGCCTGAGCTCCAGCTGTGGAACAACAGCCAATCAGAGGACTGCTCAGCTGTGAGTGGGTGATCAGCCAGGCTCAGTTTTGAGGGTTTTGACTTTGTTTCCAGTAAAACGTTGCGAGTCATTCTGCGTCCGCTGCGTCGCCGTTTCCCTCAGTGACTCTGCACACGTCGGGAGCGAACGCCGGGTTCATGAACTCTGCCGCCGCTGAACAAACAGGCTGGAGCTGATCGACTGAACCGGAGAGACAACACGCTGCGATGAATGAGGTATAAAAACATCAACTCAGGCCACATCTCGCTGATCTCCGAGCACAAACAGGGAGTAGGACTCCGTGTAACACCCTGATGCCTCTGGAATTCCTCTGGGATGACATGTTCCTGGAAATAACCTCAGTCCTGACGAGTCAGCAGAGGAGTAGCGAGCTGCTGTCGTCAGCCAGAGGGAGATAACGGCAGAGCTGAGAAATGAGGCAATCTGCAAAACTTCACTGTGACTAATGGAGACACACACACACACACACACACACACACACACACAGAGAGGACAGTGTGACCGGCACGGCCAGCGCTGCCGCCAGTGTTAATCCTCGTTTCTGTGAACGGTTCCCACACTGACTCATTCACTCCTGCACCTCACACACGCAGCTGTCCGAATCACACAGAGCCACTTAAGTGCTTTCCAGGCCTTACAAGGATTCAATGACCTTAACACAACCTCCAGCCGGGAAGCAAACACGGATCGTCGGGAGCTCAGCGGCGGAAAAATATGCAGCGATTATGGGTTTTATTGATCCCGGGGGGGCTGTGATAAACAGAGTGCAACAGGATGAGACACACACACACACACACACACACACACACACACAGGGCAAATACACACACACAGTGCAAATACACCCAGGTGTGCACAACACACACAGACACACAGCAGCAGGCTATGTCACCGTTGCTTGGACACTGTGTGTGTGTCCCCGTGTCCGGCCGTGGCTCTGACCTGAAGGATCAGCTTTTCCTGAGTTTTCCAAAGTAAATCACCTTTGAAACTCCTGCCTGAGACGGCTACAGTGGTCACATGACACTGCTCCTGTGGGGCGCCGTCGCCTTCAGACTGATGCAAATATAATCTCTGGTCGATGCAAACTGTGTGTCCACAGTCATCATAAAGCCTGGGCGCCGCCGAGGGCGAAGCTTATCAGGCTGGACGTGTCAGCGACGTCTCCACCATCAGCCGCCCTGCGTGTTTTCATTTAAACACCAGACGAGCTGATCTCACCGGTCTCCTCCCCTCCCTCCGACTCCAGCGCTGCAACTCAGCACATTCAGCTGCTGCAGCGTTTGTTTGGACTGAAAGCTGCAGCTGCAGACGAGCCAGCTCAGTGAGACCACAGCTGAGAGGATGGCTGCTAGCTGTCCAGGCGACCTTTGACCCCATAGCAAACCACCTTAAACAAAAGAAGCTACCTGCTAACAGTGGAGAAGCTCGCTTTCGTGCAGAGATTAAACCTCCACATGCACCAAACTGTGGAGATTCACGACTGAAACTGAAACGTGTGGTTACATGTGTCAGATACGAATCAGCGCTCCAGCCTGGTCCAGCTCTGGTCGGACGGGTCGATGAGAGCGGTGCAGTGCAGGTTCTGCGACCGAACAGCTCCTGGATAAAACTGTCTCTGCTCTCTCGGTGCCTTCACAGCAGCCGAACGAAGCCCCGCTCACAGCTGAATCACCGATTAAATCAGCTCATTTCCAGATTTGAACTGTTTCTCCACGTTTGTCAGTTAATGCGCATGAATCTGCTGCATCGTGTCTCTCGTGTTGCTGTGTTAGGCTTCACAGCACTTTGTGCACCAGCAGGTGATGTGTTGTGCGAGCGCTGTGCTTTAACAGCAGAGTCAGTGTGTTCCTCAGTGAGCCGCTGGCACACAATGCTCCTCTGTTCGCCGGACGCCAGTCATCACCCTCAGCGCCGCCCCCTGCCCCGGCGACCCGTCTCAGCCTTTTCTCTCTGTATCTGTCGCTCCCCGAGCTGATGGTCAGTCAGATTAGCATCCGCCGCCGCTGAAGGGACGACTTCAAAAAACAAGAAAGTGCGGCTTTGTCTCCGCGGCGACCCCGGAAGTTAGACAGGAAACTGGGTGGGCAGAGGAGGCATCGGCAGAGAACGAAGAAGCTGGCAGAGCTGGTTTTTATTATAATAAATATGATAACTATCATGTTTAAATGATCTCGTCCTGTATACACACTGACAACTCAGTGATTTTAAACTTAGTTAACAAAAGGATCATATGTGACCTGGACTGTGCATCTGAGCTTCAGCATCTGAACTGTGATCAGCTGCAGTCATGTGGCGCAGCAGCGTGGCATGCTGGGAGTTGTTGTCTTCCTGTCAGCTGGGATTCCTTCAGTGTTGATGGTTCAGGAGGTTTTAACTGGGAGCTGAATTCTCCACAGAGGTCTGAGGAGCGCAGAAATGTCTTACAGCTGATCCAGAGTCAGTTTATGAAGCTGCTGACACACAAACACAACACTGACACATGCACAGAGAGGAAGTGACGCCACAGACAGGAAGTGAAGCCGATCACAGAGCTGATCTGGATTAATGCTGCAGGTGTTCAGGTGTCCAGTGACGTGCCGATCGATTGGAGCTCCAGCACAACCTCTGCGACCCAGTGAACCTACAAACCAAACCCCACGGCTCCACCCTGCGGCCTCCATCTATTCAAACTCCATTCAAATCTGAACTGACTCGCAAACTCACCGTCGCTGCAGACAAAGAAAACCACACACACACACACACACACACACACACACACAGGCCTCTGTTATCAAGGCTCGACAATCCAAAGCAAACTATAAATATCACACTTTCATTTGAGCAGAGCCAGAAAAGCCTCCGCTCACAGGCTTTTCCACACGGTTACTCAGCAATTAGTGGTGAGCTGAGGCAGGAGTCAGCGGACGAGCCCGTGCTTTGATACGAGGGCACCAGATGATAGGCAGCGAGAGCGATTACAGCTGTTTGGAGCTTAAATAAGAGGCACAATACTCAAATTACATCTGGGCTCCAATTAGAGCAGAGACACTGATGTTTTACGGTTTCACTACAATAAAACGCAGGAAAACAGGAATATTAACCAGCAGCAGCTGAGCTACGGCGGCGGGAAGAGTCAAAGTACACAACAACTCAACATGTGTCATAATGGAAGATGGAGCGAATACATGAAGCTGTAAACAACAAAACAGATGTGTTTCTTTGTGCGGTGACTGTAAACCCACAATATTTTAAATAGAATTTTAGGAAAACTCATAAAAACAGTATAATAAATACAGGGAACGTGTGCATTAGGTTGTGTTTGTGTTTATCACAGTCCCTGCAACATCCCACACCAAACATGACTTTAAGTTCGATCTGAGCAAAGGAATTAACTTAAAAACACAACATCAGGATACTGGAGCGCATCAGTGTGTGATCAGCTGATCCGCTCTTAACAACACGTGCAGATCGTGCAGCCACGTAGGAGCCGACACGGCGGCGCTGCAACACGACTGACGCAACGCTTTTTATGCAAACAACAGAAAAAGCTCATGAGCCGCAGGCAAATGACGCAGAGTTTGCGGTGGAGAGCGTTCACCGAAGCTTCCTCTGGTGCAAACCTGCACGATTTCCAAACAAAGTGTGGGGTCGGTGTGCCGACACCTCGGATACCTCACACCCAGGAGTTAAACCTCCCCCTGGATGATGCAAACGCGTCAATAACACCAGGTGTAAACGTTAAAACAGGTACGATCGGATGGTTCACAACCCGGATACAGACCCTGCTTTAAATGCGGTGGCACACCTGCTGGAATAAACTCGCATCGGCCCGTTTAAAGAAAAGCAAAGTGTCGTTTCTTCTTTCAAACCGACAAAGTGCGCCGTGTGTTCGCCCGTACCGCGTCTCTCTGTGCGTTTTCTGCATTTACAGCACTTTTCTCGATGCCTCGTTTCCATGTTCAGCTGTGTTTCCGGTTCCAAATGGTTGAGTTCGGTTTATCTTGGAGGACATGAGAGTGACGGGGGTAGCGGTCGATTTTAAACATGGTTAATCAGTTAAAGGGTGAAGGTTGCAGTGTTACTGTTATAAGATACGACAGATGTAGTTTATTAATCCCACTCGGGGGAAACTGGCTCGTTTCATCACTTCGCCGCGCCGCATCACTCGTCACAGAGGCTGTTTGTGAGCGTGTGGGGTATTCACTGTTCAACTGCTCTAATTGCACTCGACGAGCGACGGGGGAATAGTCAGAGGCCGGGGCCAAGTGGACTGAAGAATGAATGAATGCACACACACACACACACACACACACACACACACACACACACACACACAGAGAGAGAAGCCTGCGGACAAGCTTTCATGTTCAGATACAAAAGCACGCATTCAAACACACATGCACACACAGGCGTCCCTCTGCCCATCAAACATTCACGGGCTGAGACGTCAACAAGCGACAGCAGCCAGAAGGAGGTGGCAGGGGACACAGCAGCGAGTGTGCACGGCTCCAGCTGACACACAAAGAGCGGGTGTAACCCCAGGACACCAGCGCTGCCGTCTGGAAACAGTCAGCAGGCAGCTGAGCACAAGCCTCGTGCTAATGTGCTCGTTAAGTCGGGGTTTGCTAATTAGATGCAGCCACTCTTGAGTAAATGTGTGTCAACGGTATCAGAGCGAGGTCAGCGGCACTGCACCGGCCGCGCCCCCTCCTCCTCACCGAGTTTGACATCGATGATTACATTTCCGCAGGAGGCCGCCGGGAGTCATGTGGCGTGAGCAGGATCCCGTAAGTAAACCCCGAGCTCGAGGTTCAAACACGCAAAACAACATCGACCCCGGGGTCCAGTTCCCCGCCGCTGTCACGACGCTTTTAACTGCACCCTCTGATGTTTGTGGGAGAAACGGCTCCGCCATTCGATACGAGCCGAGCCTGCAGCAGCGAGCAGATGGTGGCGGCTTCAGCGAGCGTTACAGCGTTACCCCGGGATGGACGGTGGTCAGAGCGGTCAAGTTACAGTCGCTGTCATCTGCTGAGATCAAGGCGAGGAAGGAAAACACGTCGCAGGGCCGGTTTCTGGTAACCACGGCCAGATATCAACACGGGCTGCGTGAATCCTGCAACCATCAGCACAGCTCTGTGACGCAGACCGCCTCATGCAGGAGCGCGTTCAGCGTCTTACCTTCACATTCAGCGCACATGCTCACACACGAGACATGACTTCAGCCTGTTCTCCGACACAACACTGACCTGAATCCTCCGCGGCTGCCGTGATTTTCCTGGACGGGGACGAACAACAGGCGCGTGGACTCTTTGAGCCCGTCTCGGTTCTGAACGCTTCCCGCTCCATGTTGAATAATTCACAGGGCTGCCATACGGGGGACAGGCGTAGTAGTGCGAGGCAGGGGCCGTGCATGGAAAACCCTCATAAATAAAACAGCCTTTGACAAATAAGCTTGACGTCAGTCATGTGAAACCCACCGCGGCCTGTGTGTAAGGCTATAGCCTCCGCAGACTGACAAATTGGTTAGACGCTGTTTCAGACGCCACCTGATTGTCCTGTTTCAGCTTAAAAACGCGCCAACCAATGTTTAATTTGCCAGATTGTGATCGAGCCGTTCCCGCAGCAGGAGCGCTGCGGTCGAGCTCCCCGTTAGCCCGGGGCTTTAATGCAGATTGTGGAGTTAACGGTCTAATAACAGGACGACTGTGCTTTGCAACTGGGGCTTTGCATTCTTAACAGTGCGGCCTTTAAAGCAGCGATCTGTAATAAACCATGTCTGGGCCTATGTGCAGCTCCCTGCGGCTGCAGCCTGACTCGTTTTAAAGCTCCTCTCTGCTTTCTGCAAAGAGACGGTCCACGGCGAGTCAGGAGGGCAGCATGCCTGCACGGTGAGCGCAGCACCGGAGCTGGACCCGACCCGAGCCAACGCAGGGGTCCGATGGCTGGCATGTGCTGGCTGGGCTCATTCCTGCAGGGGTGCTGGGAGAAACCCGAGGGGGTCGGCGAAACAACACAGCATCGCTGCCGGTGATGCTCATCAACCACGACCCTGCCAGACCTTTTGCACCAGCACACGGCTAAGACGGCGATTACGCACGGACGGATAAATGCATGGATGGATGAATGGGATGAGGGGAAGAGAGGTGGTCGGATGAGTCAAAGAATGAATGAAAGAACAGTTAGATGAATGACAGGCAGGGGAGACAGATGTGTCAGTTGGCGTATGGACACACTGATGTCCTGCCTTCTGCATATCAGCTGCTACAGAGCTCTTCAGCTCTGACGGCAGATCTCTTCAGCTCTGACGGCAGAGCTCTTCAGCTCTGACGGCAGATCTCTTCAGCTCTGACGGCAGATCTCTTCTTCTGGTTCCTGGAGCTTTGGTTCCATAATTTTAGCGGATGAGCCGCAACACTCTGCACAGTGGCTGGAAACTGTGACAAACACAGTATAACAGTGATTCGATCAGTCTGGTTACTGACTTTATATTAAGCCACGGCTGCAACACGCTTGTATTCATATTTCATATGATGCCAAGTTTAGCGGCGGCTGGTAGTACAGCGGGTTCATCTCCAAATGTCAGGAGCCTGGTGCAGAGGCAGAGAGCGCGCTGAAGGCTGTCGCAGCTGCTCGGGGAGGCCCAGGCTCTCGCTCTGGCTGCTTCGCTCTTTTGTTTCCCCTCGACACCAGAACGACTGCATTCCTGCAGGAACCGAAGTGCGTGAAGAAGTGTTGTAATCCAGGCCGGCGCGGTTACACGGACAAGATTTCCCCATCCTGACTGAAATTAACTGTTTGCACGGACCCTGAAAAGGATCTAATACTAATATTTCATCAGACTATAAGAAAACAACTGATCATATGCAATTACCTGAATGAAATGTAAACTTTTAGAGGCGGTTTACCAGCTGGGGCTCCTAACAGCCCAACATCTACAGACAAACCAAACAAAGTCAATGTTTTATTGCAGAGTTGTGCAACTTATTCTGTTTGACCTACTAGAAAAGTATCTTCAGTTGTTTTGTTGCCAACACTGTCCAAAAGTGCACAGAAACTATTAAAGTGACTGATTTTTGAATGGAATCTGGTTTGTTGTGTTGCATAGAGACACTAAACTGCCTGATCCCCTTTAAAAATGTCCTAATTTTATATTTAAGTAAATGAACACATCAAATAGTTTGTAAAACACAACAACTCATGATTCATCATCATATCCTCATTAATTCGGCATTAAAGCTTTTGACAAAACTGCAGTTATTTAGATTAAAAACTCACCTTTTAATGTTATTTATGCTTTAGGAGCCACAGCCCTGCACCAACTAATTAACGGATTATTTCTCTTCTGTTGCATTGAATGCAGTTTTTTATTATTTATCATTTTGGTGATTAACTCAAAGGTCTTACGGTGCTGTTGTTCAGACATTCACCGTGTTTCCGACAGTCCTGCAAACTCGTTCACGTCACCTCTACATTGGGCGAACATATATATTTATTCCAGCCAGAGAGAAACAATCAGATGAAGTGGTTTCAGGTTTATCAGACGCTGATATATATTATTATTATTATTGAACAGATTATTAAAAGGTTTCCCTCCTGAGATTTCCAGGATCCACGGAGGTGTTTTTGGTTGTGTCTGCTGAAGGAAGGGATTTGAAAAGACAACAGTTCAGCCTCAGAGGAGGTAATTTCCTGTGATTCTGCTGATGGTGATCCAAACTAATGCTCGGATTAAGAGTCTTAAACCACTGTAACCTCCCCTCCCTTAAGCCCCAAGAAAATAGCCTGGCTGCTGACGAGCCGTCATGGAAGCCAACTCTCGGCTTTGTCCCTGGACGAGAGCGGCGCAGCGGGTTGCTGACAGGTTTCTCATCAGCTCAAGCTGCACTGCTGCAGTGACAGGAAGCGTTTGTCTCAATCAGCAGGTCGCTCCCATGAATTCTGGGAGTCGAATCCTGGCGCGCATAGCATTCTTAGTTCCCACACACCTCCCTCCCCCCGACACGGTGACCCTCCACGCCAGGAACAAAACCCTGGGAATGTGAGCTATGCAGCGCTGCAGCTCCACAGACACCTGTTCAGACAACCAGCACAGGGCAAAGCCTCCTACGCCGGGCCTCGTCTGAGCCCCGCATCCGACCCCAACCTGACCCCGGCTGCCTCTGCACACCCCAGCACAAATACCCAAGAAGTTTCTGTTCCAGATAACTTCCTGGCGGAGCCTCTAATGAACACGTTTCCCTTGCATGACGCCCTTCGTGAAAGAGTCTGAGCCAATTTACCCTGTAACGCAAGGCTGTAATGCTGCCATCACACACACACACACACACACACACACACACACACACGTCAGGATGCTAAGCTGTTGGCCTCATACAAAGTGCAAGCCAGAGTAATGAAGTGCACTAAAATACACGGTCTCCTGAGCGACTCTCCCTGTCCAGCTGGTACACAGACTCACAGGCCTCCCACCTCTTTTCGGAGATTTAAAAGGAGAACTAGGCTATTCCCAGAGAGAGCGCGGAGAGCGAGGGAGGGAGGGGGCAGGCCAAAAACTGCAGACTAACCACACAGAGGCGTCTCTGGAGATCCCCCCTCAGTGGCATCCAAACACACTGTACCCTGCACCTTTAACTTAATGAGGCTATCTACATTAGACGCTCACCTACAGCCAGCATGTTCAAACAGCTGCATGCATTTAAGAAGCTCGCACGCTCTGCTGAGGGGAACGTGCAATGCAAAATAATGTCATTTCCAGTTTTAAGAAATGCTCCTGACGTCCCGGGCTCTCTGTGGGCGTCTGACCGCATCAACAAAACAGAAGATATTATGGGTTTTGAGAGGGTTATTAGGCGTCTCAGCGCTGGTGTGACAGCGTGGCTCGTTACCCTCGAGAAATAATGGTGTAAGACAAAACACAAACGTCCTGTGATACACACATTTAAAGCGTGCAGAACAAATGGCTGGGTGTAATGGACGCGAGCCAAGTGCTGAGTCTCCCAGTGGGCTGCCAGCTCAGAGGCTTGGCGCTGTCAGCCAGTGACAAGCTCCATGTCACCACACTTGACTGTGCAGGGAGTGGGTGGGGGGGGGCACCGGGGGTCTGTATTCCCTGGGGCGGTGCTGCAGGGCACACTGTACTTCCTGGGCAGTAGGAACCTATGGGTGTGTGTGTGTGCGTGTGTTGTGGAAGTTGAACGAGGAAGTTTTGTCACGTGCAGATGTGTGCCTGATACCATCTTATTTGTCACTACCGGGCATTATGTTACAAAGCTTCATTCACTTTCACGCATGAAAACTACCCCGCAAGAGCGGCTGTCAGGTGAAATTCCACAGAATAACAGTGAAAGAAGCACTCAAAGGTCGCTTTAAATGAAGAATTGCAGATTTGAGTGCGCAAAGTCTGATTTTTGCACGAGCAGCGCTGGTTTTTGCTCCGATACGGCTGCTTTTCTGCCGCTGCGAGGGTGCAAACGACACACAAGTTCGTTGTTAGGTCACTTCCCAGCCCCGCGGCCGGTTCCCACCGCACACGCCTTTTTGTTTTCATCGGCTTCATAACTGTGAAGTTTTCTATATGTTGCTACTCACGTTGCATCGGAGGTGGGAGCTGACCGGCTTCCTGCTGCTCTCGGTGTACTCCGGGGGAAACAGAGCTCTCCGCCGGGGTTACTTCCCTCTCTTCAGACCGTGATTTGTTCCTGAAAAGCGTCCTCAACTCATCCTCGCCGCCTGCGCTGCCTGCTCAACACACAACCTTTCAAACTGTTACGCCTGGGCTCGGCTCGGCCGCTCTCCGGGGCAGTGAGGCGCTCCGGCGGGGCGCTGATTCAGAAACGGTTTGTCTGGTTCAGGCGCGGCGCTCGCGGATGGATGTGTGACGACACAGAACTGTTCTGGGATCTGCCCCTTGCGCTGCGTTCGAACAGGGCCCGCCCACTCTATGCGCTCATTGGTCAGTAATACTATTAAGGCGGGCTCGGATGGTCAGATCTGTATTTTCATTGGCTGCTTTTAATATCAATCATCAACAAACCCTTAATCGCTTCTCGCCCGTAGAAGAAAACAAAACAATCACGATTTACGGTCTGCTCAGTCTTACAGATAAGAAACAGTGTCTATTTAGATAAAATATTATTCTTAAAAAGTTATATTTACAGGAGAAATGACTGTTAATCGGTCTTTATTGTAAAAACAGGCGATTTAAACCTTACATCAGGATAAGTACGGTCGACATTAAGCCTGCTCAACATTAATATTATTTCCTGTTGACGGGCAGCCCTTGATTTTAAAAAGCACCTAATTAAACTTACTCATTTATCAGAGTATCAAGCTTTGACCCTCGGCATGTAGCCCCCACAGATCTGCTCTCCACTCGTAAAATTACTAATACTGATATATAATTTATTCCAATGTTGTATATGCATATAATTGTATTTATTTTATTTAGGATTTTTGATACGTATACATTAAATCATTTAATGTTTTTTTCATGCTTTGTCAGGTGTTTGGTCAGTTTTTATACCCTGCTCCAGAGTTAAACAACCCTTCAGTCAGATGTCTTCATTAAATTGCTGTATCAAAGCTAACATGACTATATTTTAAAAGGATTTGACCTTAAGGAGTGGTCAGGTCTTGCAGGTGTGGTTTGAGGTGTGGTGAGCTGCTGCTTCAGTGCTGCTCAAAGTGGTTTGATGCCTCCCCCTACAGGCTGTTTCGAGACAGGACGCAACAAGTAGCCAAAGACCAAACCAGGCACTTTGCAAAGCATGAGAGTTGAGTCTGCCTTCGGATTATTCTAAGAAAATAAGTAAAACGTGTGTTAAAATAACGACTCGTGTAGTGTTTCTCTTTAATCCTCAGAAATCAAACACAGATGGGAACGTTTTATTAAATGCAACAAGCAAATCATCGAACACTTGACAGCATGAAGCATTTTACCCTTATTGTATGTTTGAGCATACAGACTCACAAAGAAACATGAGTGCATGTGTGTGTGTGTGTGTGTGTGTGTGTGTGTGTGTGTGTGTGTGTGAACGAGTTCCAGAAATGTGCTAACAATGGAAGCACCCCCCTTTTGTGCCCCCTTGTCCCCACATTAAAGTGCTCTGTGTGCCAAAACGCTGAACCACAGCTTCTTTTGTCCTCGGCCCGGGATATGATGCGGGATATATTGTGTGGGAACAATGGGCCCAGCAGCCCTCCTCTGACAGATACTCTGAACCATCAACATGCACAAAGTGTTTCACCTCAAAGGCTGAAGTGTAAATGATCATCATACTCCCAGAGTATGCCCGAGGAACTTGCAGCTTATGTGTACTTCTAAGCTGTTAGGATATTAATATTGTATGTTATGTTTATGTTATATTGGTGTCCATTTAGTGCAACATTACTGCTGTTTTTAATCAGAATACTGCGTGCATAATGTTTTTACCCCTTCAATAACAGTGAATACAAAAATTCAAATGTTTGAATACAACTTGGAAAACACGGTGAGGGGAAGTTGTGGCGCCATGAACATACCTGTAGTTAAGAGTTACAGTTACATAAATATCTTGAGAATAAAGTCGTAGGAATACTTGCAGGAACTGTTGTTGGTAGCCTGCGATGTCAAAATATAATCACTAGATGTCAGAAGAGAACAAGTCTCTGCTCAACATAAACCTGTAATGGTCTATAAAACATTATATCTGCAGCATTTGATTGCAAACGGACTTCCTGTTTGAATTGCTGTAATACCCAATAATACAATTGTAGATGGACAACGACAATTTATCCAACGCCACAGCCCAAACAAAGGCGTTTACAAGTTTTCAGACTGCTCGACTCCAGCCAGTGTGTATCCCGGATGTTGCCATCGGAAGGGGGAAAGGCAGTCAAGGTTGCCAGGTTGGTATAATGCCCACAATTGTCCGTCAAGTTGGGTGTTTGGGTTTTTTGTTGTTGTTGTTGTTGTTGTTTCAAATACTCTGTTTTAATTCATGTCAAATTTGTGGCCTGCAAACATAGCGTACATTTGTAGTAGAGAAACAAATATTAAATATATACAGAAAAATCAACAAGCAACTGTAGATCATGAAATAAAATGATTACATCGAGATTTTCTTATCTGCCATCTAATCCTGAATACACAAAATGGTTTGACCCGTAAAAAGTAAAAAACTGGATATGTACAACTGCTATTTTCCTAATAAAATGCTGTTGAGAACATCTGCACAACTATTAAGTCTATTTATACTGATGTTTTAATAGTTGTAGTTAATAGAATATTTGGGGATATTTAAAATCACATCAAGGATATTAAGAATGTTTTAACACATGTAATTGAACCTATGACTTGAACCTACTAGATTATATGATGAAAATGGATATCTAATTGCGGATATCTTAACTTGAATGCAAAATATGCATGAATGACAAAATGACATTTTCTTTCCAAGAAAAGTGTTATTATAGTTATCTGAAATGTTCTTTTCTTCCCAGGAAGAGAGAAATTTAAATATTAAATTTAGTTTTAACTAGTGCAATTAGGGCTGTAGATATAATCAAATATGACGTCTACTGGTAAAACTGTGATTGTGGATCTTAAATTGTCATTCTGACAGTGGAAGCACAATCTTAAGTGAGACAAGTGCTACTATGGAAATCAAAAATGTGACTGCGGGCAGAAGTATGGTGCATTCAGATGTTTAAACGGCGGCGCATCTTAAATACCTGGCAACCCAGCGCGCAGCTCCACTGCTGCACACAGAGACGCGGCTGTGCGTGTCTGAGTGGGAGATGGACTGAGTGAGGGCGCTCTTCCGACCAGCGCTGCCGATAGCATTGAAATACCCACAAGCTAGGCTGAAACCATTGACGATATCAACAAGAAAAAACACAGTACCGTTATCAGTCTTTCACATCCCACTCCAAACACACTAACACGGCATTGATGGTAATGTATGCAAGGAAACAACCGAGACTCGGCGATGGGTAAACATCTTTTTAACGTTACTTATTCAGATTTTCCCCGTTTTCTGCGCTCGTAGCTACGCTTTGACAATCCGCCATTTTTATTGGAAACCAAAATAAGTGTGTGGAAACTTTAGGCTTAACAGCTGTTGCAGAACTTTGAACTGTTTCTACACGTTGACATTTGAAGCTTCACGTTCACAACTGCTTTTTTTCTCTCTTTATATTTCGCAGGTGCGACCGAAGAGATTCTCAGCCCTATCAGGTACTTGTCAGCTAACCGTAGCCTGCTAGCTTGCTAGCAGCAAATAAGATTAAAATGGACACTCTAGCTCAGGCTTCTCGAGACACAACAGGCCGCAGTCGGTGCGGAAAATAGCGTGAAAAGTAAATGGTTTTGTTTGAAAATGCGGTCCGAGGGCAGCAAATATCACCTAACGTGAACACTGGCAAGCAAAGACAACACAGGCTGAATGTTTTCGTCGAATTCAGCTGTTTTGGAAAAGCTACAGGCGAGTTTTATTACAGCCCGAAGCTAATGCTAGCATGCTAATGTTAGCCTGCTTGCTAGCCAGTCCGATTAGGGCCTGACCGCAATCTGTCATTTTAAGGATATAGCTAGCTAAGCTCCCGAAACATTAAACAGCTTTAAGTTTATCCTGCAAACCAGTGTGTTAACATTTAAATTCAAAATATTGTTAATGAGCCACAGCGAAGACTAACAATACTGTCTCTGATAAATGCTCTGTCTACTTGATCAAAACCAGAAATTATTAAATTGTCAACACTCACAAACACATTGTTATCAAGTGAGAAGCTGCTAAACAGCCACACTAGCGTAGCTACTATGGCCACTCTAAAGTTAATGCAGCACAAGCGATAAATCTCAGATCATAAATAATTAGCCACATTAATGAAGACTTAGCTCTGCAGATTAGGTGCTGAAATATTAAAACTTTGGTGTATAAGTACAGTGACACTGTAGTAGTGTGAGCAACCCAAACAGTGTTTACATGCCTGCAATTAAAGCGCTGTTAGAGCAAGGCCGCTTTAGCCTTTGACAGATGTAGGGTACGAAGGCACAAAGCAGTGGTGCGTTAACAGTAAGTTATCACTTTGAGGTATTAAATAGGAATATGTGTATTATAAAGCAGCAAGGATTTCAGTTAAACTAGACACGGTCTTTAACTTTTCCACAAAATGCTGACAGATTGCTTTTTCTTTGGCTCATCACTAACAGATTTCACCCAAAAGATCAACATGCAGATAACTTGATGAAGTTCTACAAATTACCAGTGTTCAGTAAAGCCTCATATGCAGGCTGCTGCTGCTGCTGCTTTTGGTGTTTTTGCCGCTCTCAACCCACTTATTGTTGCTGTGTTCTTCACTGCAGCAGCCACAGATCTGCTGGCTACTTGCTTATCAGTTAGCAAAAGCCAAGCAGTGCTGCATGTGTTTCTAATGTTTTGTGCGAGTATGAGAAGTGATGCAGCTGATGTCCAGTGTATTGACATGTGACACAAGGAAACATAAGGTTGTTTATTTGCTGCTTTAGATGATGTTTCTAAGGGGCACTACGTCCACTTCTCTGGCCATTTGGAGGTGGTATGTTGGCCTTGTGATTAATATGTGTGTGAAACAGGTTTCAGGGTGATTAAAGGATGAAATCATTTTGTTGTTAGCACAAGGTAATATGTTGCAGTAAGGTGTTTAATTTGGTGTTTACAGACTCTCAAATACTCATCCAAGAGCCATCCAGGAGGGGACCACCGGCATGAGAAGATGCGAGACTCATCAGACGTCACTCCTCCCTGCAAAATGCTCAGGAGGTCTGACAGCCCTGAAAACAAACACATCGACAGCACAGGGCACAGCAGAGCAAAGGCTGTCCACGCACACCGGGCCAGAGACAGGGATGGAGGTGAGACATGGGGGTTACTGAGACTCAAATGGCTGTGAAATTAATTTGTTTACTCTCAGACATCAGGGCAGCCTGCTTTGTGTTCGCTTCTGTGAAGAGGAACATGTATTCCAGGTGCAGTAGCTTTAGATCTAAAAGCGTAACGCAGACCTATATGAACCTCAGCAGCAACCAACCAAAAGTCTATTTAATTATAAAGCATTATATTTTAGCCAGTTGAATGAGCCTCAGGCGACTGCAGAATGATAAACTACCCAAACACTCGGGCGTGGAAGCAAATATCTCGTATCTTTTCCCTTGTTTAGGTTTTTGTATCTGAAGTTGTTCGGTAGCTGATAAATCACCGACAGTATGTCAGAAGTGCATTTCATTGAGGTTTGAACGGTGGCTTTTCAGTGATGGAAAGTGAGAACTTGTACATGCTGCAGAGTTAGTTTTGTCTGGTATATTGTGCAAACACAAGGAAACAAAACAATTGTCTGTCAAGCAGTTTGATGCTTGCATGTTGTTAGTTTTGATGTATACGAAAGTTTATGATGTGGAGTTTACTCATAATCGCAGGAGTGTTTTGTGCTGCAGGAGCTGCAAACGTAATGTTGCGTGTAGCTGGTTTTTCAGAATGATTCACTGACGAAACAATCGCAGGACTGATGCTGATCTGTAGCTGCGTGTGTGCAACGTCTCTGTCTAAGAACACATCAAGGATAAACAGTGTTACAGGGTTTCCCTCGCTGACAGAGAGGCCAGGTGCCGATGTTGACAGGGCGGAAGGTCACTTCATAGATGAGGAGTTGAAAATACGTGGAACACAAATTAAATTACTGCAGTTTGTATGCTGATTTTATAAGACGTGAACTTTAAGACAGTGACCGTACAGAAGTAAGGGCTTTAATTACGTCAACAGACTCCTGCTGTTGTAATGTGCAGCCAGTCCGGGGTGGACCGTAGCCATTTTACCCTAAAACCTAGTGCTTTTTGGTTCAGATGACATCAAACCCAGTCTCTAAAGTCTGGAAACATCCATCTGGATGTTTTGCGGGCATAAGTGGTAAAAATGACATTTAGAGTTTTTTTACATAAAACGACAACATTGAACAAAGAAACTGAGAAAGTCTCACCATCTGATTTCAGTTTCCAAACCTTGTTAAAGGAAATGAAAATTAAATTTTGAAGTCTAATAAGTTGCTTTTTAACTAAAATCTGTTCTAATTAATGCTTTTCTATGTTTAAAAGACCATCTGTATTGAAAGGTTTTACTTGTCTCAAACTTACAGAGTTGGCACCTCTGCAGCCCTCCTCAGCTCTACAGAGCAGTTTGTTTTGGTTTTCTGGCCGATAGCCTCAGTGTTTCAGTTCAGTCTCGTCCTTGTCGATCAGCTGTATTTCCAGCTGCAGCGGGCTGATGTTCCCACCAACCAGCCTCTGAACCTGCTGTACACGACCTGCTTTTATACTTTTTAAAAGCTGCCTTTTCTCAAATGTGTGTGATGGTTCACCTGTTCTGAGGTGACGTAGTGCAGCTTATGGCGATTTAGGAGGAATCACCTCATGACAGTTAGTGCTGCTCGTCTCATTTGTAGCTGCAAAGTATGAGCACTGTGAGCTGTCACTCATGAAGTAAATTTCTGTGTCCTCAGCTAAAAGTTGATCACAGATGTTAACTAAGTATTTCTGATTTTTGTTGGTTCTAACTGTGCTCGCCTGCAGTTAAATTTGATAGTTTGTAAAATGTAATCGAATTACAGCCTTAGTCTTGAGTTAATCAGGGAGCCGTAAACCAGGGAGGGCCTACAGTCTGATTTATACTCCTTTGCTGAATCTCAGCTATCGGCGCAGCACAGTCTGACCTGCACCCTTCCAGAACTGTAACTACACGTTGCAGCGACGCAGAACCAACCACTGTAATTGGCCTGCATGGTGGCATCCTTGCATATTAGCATATTGCACGTACTCTGATACAGGAGAAATGCTTGCAGGTCAAACAGCTCCTAAAATGTTAATGTTGAAAATTCACCATTCGTTCTCCTGAGATCAGTTCCATGTTGTTGGATGTTTTCTCTCTTTGTTGTGTCGCCATTGTTTCAAGAATCTAAACACTTCAGAGGAAACTGAACACAGTGGCGAGCAAACTCCACCTCCAGACAGCGATTTGGTTGTTGTGATGCAGGAACGCCAGCATGTATATGTATATGTTTATATGTTTATACATGTACATGTATAAACGGTTCATCGTAGGTCGTTGGCTTCCTGCATTAGCTGATTATTAATTATAGGCTGTGCAGTCTGTTACAAGGCGTCTCTTGTATTTTCACACCTGCAGAAATACCATGTGTGTCGTCGCTGATGAGGATGTCTAACGTAATCAAGTGCTCGTCGTGATTGTGCGGCAGCTGTCGTGACATTAAAGCGCTGACATTGTGCCACAGAGGGCAAAGAGAGACTGATCGTTAATTCGTCTGCTAGTACTCCTGCCTGGTTGACAGTTTGAGGATGGATGGAGGACTCCACTTTCTCTTTTATACATGCACCTAATTCCTAAATTGTTAGAGCCAACCTATGCAATTAGATATTAAAGTTCAGCTGAAATGAGAAATGCCTTTTTCGATTAAACCTGCAGTCATATTTTGCAGCTATTTCACAATATTCTTTTAAAAAATATCACTTTCTTCATTTAAAACAAAATATGCATTGCATTTTCAGTTATATTTGCCAAGTTTCATTAAGTTAGGTCTGTCTATATGCACGCTGATACAGTGGTTTTGACTCGTTTCATGATTTTTTAATACTAGGAGTTTCTTTGTGATTAAGTAAAGGCTAGCGTCCAACTCCATGCTTGTTATGATGCACCCACTTTTGACATTTAAATCAAATTCCTCTGAATGTAACGTCCCTCCTGACGATCCCAGTTCACCCAAAAATATGTCATGATGCTGACGCTATGTGCGTAAAATGTTGTTTTGTTGATGTGTCACTCTGTCACATTTCCCCTGTGAAGCAGTTGTTGTAAACGTGCACTGCCTCACCTGAAATGCAGAGCAGCTGAGCTGATCAGGAGGATTTACAGCGTCTTTGAATTCAAATATTTTACACTGTCATTCAGTATCTAAGTCAAAGCGACGGGATGTGTTCTGGTGATCAGAAACCTTTTGAGTTCATTCACTGGCTGGTACAGTACCTGGTTTCGTTAAAGATGGAGGACGGCGACGCTCACCGAATCTCTTCTTGCTCTTTTAGCCGCAGCAAAAAGCAGCATATTAAACATTCAGGTAGAAACCCTCTCAGCCCTGGCTGTCACCTTCACAGGTTAAACAGCTTCTCAGGCAGTAGATGAATCATGTTAATGTTAATTCTGTGACGGCTGATCGGAGCCTTTGGCTGCTGTCGGTTTGATGTGCTCTCTACAAGCTCATTGCATCATATCGGTGTAAGAAACGTCTCCCAGTTAAACTTATGCCTTGCATTGATGCTCCCCACCCCAGTTTCCTTTAAAACCCTGTGTTCAGTACCAGAGAGAGGAATCCGTCTTGGACATGAGTTGAACAGTGTCCATTTGAACTAATTTATGAAGTTTAAATACTGCAAAAGTCAAACTTTGATGCTTTTTCTCTTATAATTGTAATTAAAACTACTGGCTGCAGCTGGATTTGCTGTTGTCGGCACTGAGGTACATTTCCTCTTCTGCACTGTGTTTGCAGTGTTGTTTGACAGACTGCACACACAAACACAAACAGCAGCACATCAGAAGAAACGCAGTCGGCTTTAAACAACTGGTAATCAATCAGAAACTGCCAGGATTGGCCTGAGTGCTGATGCACACAGAGGCTCAGGACGACCCTTGTAATTTAATTCCCTGTCGTTAAATTTACTCTGCTAATTGTCGTGAACAGTGTGAACCATTTATGTGCAACAAGAGCACACATCGTCTCAGGGGACCACGAGTTAAATGCATGTGTTTATAAAATAAAGGTAATGAAGAGGTGACCAGATGAATCAAAACAAAATACCCAGAACACACCAGTGCTATCTGACAAATGACTTTCTCTGCCTTTGAACCTGAAGGAAACACAGTTTGGGGCTGAAACAGCTCCTGAAAGCCCACATGTTGGATTTCACTGTTCCAAACAAGCTTTGGGTGAATATAACAGTCAATTGAAGCTGCTACTGTTGAGAAAAAGGGTTTGCAGGACAAATGTTGGATAGATTTTTACTGTTAAAGCAGTTTGTTTGAGGGCGGTGGTAGTGATGTTTGGGAAGGACGAAGTGATTAAAATGAGTAACAGTCAAATTTGTTTGTGTTTTTGGTTTTTAAAGCAGGTTTTTCACATGATTTATTGCCTTAAAATGAGTTTTTCTGTCGAATGCCACTGTTTACAAGCTGAAGCATCTCTTTGCAGCTAATGGCCATGCTGCAGATGGTCGCACATTGTGGGTGTTTAGATTGGAGTACGTTGCTCCATATGGGCGCAAGGACAGCCGTGCTTAGTGCGTCCCTCACCTTCTGTTGTACGTTAGCAAACTTCATCGGCTTTATCTCAAACCTTCCCTGACACATAATTACACCTCACAGCGATTTTAGAAACATTGCTAATGTCAGAATATCCTGTAGTGCTTATACTCGGAGCATCTAATAATAGTTGTGTTGAGCAGGGAGGATGCGATGAGCAAGAGCAAGTTCGGTCTTGCCGTGTGATTGCGGCGCTTGTTCTGTCACCTGCAGCGGAGCTGGCGGTGTTTGCAGAGCAGAATCGACAGGAAGAGGCTTAATCCAGGCTCAGAGATATGAACATGAAATGCTTTGTTAGACAAATGGGAGCAGCAACAAGTTTAGTTAATGCTCATACATTAACGGGCTTGTTAAAATGCATCTTGATGGTTTGAGTAGAGTGACATGTTACACTGCAGAGTTCAGGTCATCATGATGTGACGCCACTGTGCTGGACGCACAGAACGCACACGCAGCTGATGATAAATGTGACTTCCTTACTGAATCCTGTGAACCTGTCTAAACCAGTGGTGCTGCATCTCACTGTGAGACTCCTCAGATAATGAATTAGAGCTTCAGAGAACCAGAAGGGGCTGAATCATCATTTATGGCTAAAAAAGGAATCTCAGAAGTCGCTCTGTTGTACAGCAATCCAGCAACTCTTTCTGCAGCCTGCATGGAAAAACAAACACATTTTAATATGTTGCACAATCAACAATGCATGCATTGGCGACCTAGTGTAATGCTCCCGCTAAAACAAAAACACAGTGAGCTCACTTTGCAGAGACAGCAGTCCGTGTCCGGCCTGAATTTAAATACATAAAAGCACCAGTTAAATTACCAAAAGCTTCACATTTAGCAAACATTTGAAATTATGTTCTGAAATAAGTTTTTGCTTTTTGCTTCTGCTCCGTTTTAACATCATAGCTGTGGTTCACCGGGCGCTCGTTGCACCATGTGACATGGCTCAAACGGCTTTATTAGCCAGTGCAAGATCGCAGTGTGTACGCACTTTAAATTAGAGCTACAGTGCATGTTTACTAATGTGAATATTGATTGTTTCATGAGGATAATGCTGCACGTTTATAAAGTTAATTTAGTATCTGACCCTGATGTCCTCATTCTGGAGTGTCCACGTCATTCTCAGTCTGGCTTTTCACAGTTATGAGCCTGGCTCGTTGTTGTTGTTGTTGTTGTCGTCGTCTGTTGCTGATGCCGTCTTTCCTCTTTCCTCTCTTTGTTTGCAGGGACCAGTTTTTCTCCACAAGAAAACTCTCACAACCACAGTTCCCTTCATAGCTCCAACTCACATTCTAACCCCAGCAAGACCTCAGACACAGTAAGTGTTGCCTCTGCTTCAGTCGCGGACTAAACATCATGTTTCCTGTATCGGATCCTGAATCGTATCCCAGTGGTCGCAGCTGCTCTGTCTGTAGTTCTGCAGCTTTGATGCTTTGTTGTTTACTCTTCATGTAAAGATGAAAAACATTAAAACACACCGCTGCTTTGTTGACGCTGATAACATTTTGGAGAATTGTCTTTTTTCAGTAGTCTCAAAGGAAAAGTCGCTCAGTGGCAGAAAATCGTCGTTTTTGTTTCCTCTCACAATTAATCAAAATGACTTTGTCGTTAACGTTGATTAAAGGACCGGTCCGTTAACATTATCCCTGTGTGTTTACAGTCTAATCCATGTTTAGTTCTCTTTACCTTTATAGCGTTAACTTTAAATGCCAAAGAACGAAGTTAGGTTACACTGTTAATGTCAAAACAACATAATCCTGTTGTTAAGCTCCAGCCAGGAGGAAAGCCTGAAGCGTTATGAGACAGTGGTTATGATCTGTGTTAATGTAAAGCCTCTGTTACACTGTCTTTAAGTATGTCCAAGTTTCCTTTGCTTTACTTGTCTGCCTTCTCCTGTGTTTGCTCGACAATGTTTATCTAAACAACAACACGTTGAAAGTGGAACATGATTAGTGCAGGAAACACCGGCTGCACTACACTGGACCTGTCTGAGAGAACAGCCCAGCTCTCTGTCTGCCATCCCCAGTAGCTGTCGTACATTTCAGATTACATTACAAGCTGTTGCATCAGATATCCTTGACACACACACACACACAGTGGTGTCTGTACGGCTGGCCTTGCGCTCCTAAATATTTCTTTTTCCTTATCTCCAGCCCTACGAACCTGGTGACGACTGGTCGGAGCACATCAGCTCGTCTGGAAAGAAATATTATTATAACTGTAGGACGGAGGTGTCCCAGTGGGAGAAGCCCAAAGAATGGCTGGAGAGGTAGCTGCAAACCCCTGCACCCAAATCGCACGATGGCACACACTTTGTTGTGATCGGTGGGCTGCAGGCTGATACTCGTTTACATGTTTACTCCTGTGTGACAGAGAACAGCGGCAAAAGGAGGCAACGAAGACTGCGGTCGTCAACAGTTTCCCCAAAGACAGGGACTACAGAAGGGAGGCTATGCAGGCATCGGCAGCCCCGGGCTTCATTGGTGCGAGTAAGTGGGTCCAGCTCATGTCGCAGCTGCGTCATAATGAATCTGTGTGTTTTATATTTTACATATCTCTGCTTTGCCTGAGTGAAGTGTTCAAGAATGAGCATTGTTGTTATTGGTTGGTCAGTGATGACTGTTGCTGTGAGCGCTAAAACCTGCCTGTTGATCAAACTGTGCAGTAAATCAGTGTCACATCTACGTCATGGTATTTGTGTTTTGTAACGTTGCACTGGATCTAACACAGCCTGCGCCAGTTGGTGTTGAGAGTCAAGGGACAAAACGATTGTCAGTCGTGTGAACGAGCAGGACGTGTAGTATGATGTAGAGCTCACATGAGCCTTTAAAATGTTTCTGATTGGTTTGTGAAATTGAGTTGGTCTGCACGTCGTTCACGCTCCTGTCTGAGAATCAGCACTGTAGAAACTGTTTCCTGGTGGAAGTCGCTGTTTCGCCTGAGCTGTGCAGTCTCACTGTTAGTTCTCAGTTTTAGTTGCTCGGACCAACGCTGTAGCAGCGGATACGCAACTGCCAAACAGGAAGCACTCAGCACCACATCACAGGAGTCACCTAAAATCAAAGATTGCCTCAGACGCAGCTGCGTGTTGTTGTTGTCGTCATAGGAAAAACACCTAAGGCTGCTGCAAAGCTATGCAGAGTGTTTTCCCTTCACAATGATGCTCCTATATTCAGCTACGCAAGTTTCATTGAGTAGTTATTAATCTTCTTTCTGAACACCAATAAACCACAAGCCCGAACACTCCTTCACCCGACACAACAGCCCATGAATGAAAGACAGAAACGATGTGCTGCATTCATTAATCTGCAGTGACCTGCCATCGCCGTCAAGGTAACGCAGCAGCAGCTGCATGGGACTCTGCAGAGCAGGATGCTGCAGCTGTGATCTTTATCACCGATCTTACAGCAGGAAACGTGAGCTGCGTGTATCAGATGACGTGGACGTGATCGTGTCTGTGCACAGGTCAGGATGTGATTTTTAAAAAAAAAATAAAAAAATGACGTAAGTCTCCACAGAGGCTGTGTAGAAGTGCTCTGTTTACATTAGAGTTCAGGGGTTGGCACGTACATCGGTTCTGAGTTTGGTTTGTTTCAGGACAGAAAACGTAGAAAGTCACGTTATGTCATGGACTTTAACAAATTAAACATTTAACAGTAACAAACTGGTCCAAAGTCTGACGAACAGCCGCTGTCAGTGAGAAAAATAAACACAAACGTCGTCCGAAGGTTGCTCTCACTAAAACACACAGACTGCAGCCTGTGGTCCCGTTTCCAGCGCTCTTACAGCGTTAGTTGTTGTCTTTGCACGGTTTGAATCTGCAGCACGAGGCTGCCTGTGTCTCTGTCCCACACATTTGGGTGTTTCCACAGATGAACCTGACTTCGGTCGATCGTCAACGTAGTTTGATATCGTTGTTTCTGTTACAGTCGGGGAAATTGTCGTCAGAGGTTCCTTAAACTCTCGTCTCTCTGTGGCTGAACATGAGTTTGACTGAACTAACTAGCGTGCTACAGCTGATGAGCAACAACTGGTGCACTGCTTCATCTCCTCCGGGTAAAACTGCAGACAGAAACCGACTGAACGTCCTGCACGGAGGGAGTTTAAACAAACTACACTTTGTTTACGTGAAGCAGCTGACTGCTTTACAGTAATTACTAGATGAATAATAAAAGTTCATTGTCCTGCTCATTAAAGTCATTCCCTCCGTCTCTTTAAAGCCTGTTTTACACATATTAAATGTGGACGTGGCAGCAGTGTTTCATGTTTTCGCATCAGGTGACAGTACTGAGTTGTGCACATGCCTGTAAGCTGTAGCTGGACCGACAGGCTTGATGTCGATGAGCTGACGTCCTCCTTCCCGCCGCCTCACACAGAGTCGGTCCAGGTGGAGAAGCCTGCAGCGACCCTCGCCTCCCAGTCCCAGTCATCGTCCTCAGGCTCAGGGAGCTTGAACCCCTCATCGGGCCCCCCCGGATCGTCTGCCTCGACGGTGCCCGTGTCCCCGGTCCTGCAGTCCCCCGCCCCACCACTACTTCAGGACCCCACCCTGTTTCGCCAGCTGCTCCCAGCACTTCAGACCGCCCTGCAGCTAAACAACGCCAGCGTGGACATGGCGAAAATCAACGAAGGTAAGAACAACGGCGCCGATGATGCAGCTTGTGTCTGCATTGAATTGGCTCGACTGCTGAGTGTCAGAGGCTTTAATGTGATGCTTGATGAAACGGTCAGGCAGAGGCGGAGGAGAGGTTCCAGACGCCGTTCGTCCACCTGACGAGCATTTGGAGTGTGCTCAGTCCTGCAGCCTGATTGGATGAAGCAGAATCTCCATCCTCTGTGGCTAAACAGTTGACGGTTGTGACCTCAGTTAGCCTCACTGTCACAACTGAGGTTTAAACTGCAGCTACAGGGTTTGACAGGGGACCTGGCTGTGCACTGACAGTTTGTGTCGCAGGTGTGTGTGTGTGTGTGTAAACGGGGTCAGTGCTCTGCTGGTGGTGTCGGTATTTGTTCGCTCTGGTGACTTCCCTTTTTCTGCTAAGCCAATCAGGCTGCAGAGCAGATCGTATCTGTGTAACGTAGTTTATGTTTGTGCAGGATGCAGAAATAATTACTTTACTGTGAATTTATGTGGAAATTCCTCATAGAAAGATGAAACATTCAGCGTCAGCCTCATGAATTTTATATTAATCTGGTTTTTAATGAACTGTATCTGTTCAGGCTAACGTGTGTGTGTGTGTGTGTGTGTGTGTGTGTGTGTTTCTAGTTCTCACAGCTGCTGTCACACAAGCTTCGTTACAGTCGATGCTCCATAAGATCCTCACCGCTGGACCGTCGGCTTTCAATATCACTACTATCCTCTCTCAAGCTGCTCAACTGTCCAACCAAGGTAAACGAGTCCGCCGCTCGTCTTCTTTGATCCTACGCCGCTTCACTTCCTGGATACGAGGCGCAGATGGTCGTGTCCAAGCCTTCAGCTTGTCTGTCTCTTTGTTTGTGTGCCAACGAGCAGCTCAGCAATCGAACCAGTCGCCGATGTCGTTAACGTCAGACGCCTCATCGCCCAGGTCTTATGTATCGCCGAGGATCAGCACGCCGCAGACCAACGCCGGCCCCCTCAAACCCCTCCTCAGCACGCAGCCTGTCTCACAGCCAAAGGTAAGGCACGGGAAGACCACGGTCATTACCCGGGTGGGAAATGTTCAGTGCTGACGCCGCATCTCCCACTTCCCGTGTTTCAGGTGAACACGCCATCAGTGAAGCAGGCGTCTCATCCCCAGCCCACGTCCCAGCAGCCCCTCACCAGCGATAAGCAGCACAGCCACGATGCCACCGCGGCCTCGCCGCGCACCCTCCAGCGCCAAGGGTAGGAAAAGACTTTCGACCTTCTGATGCTCAGGATGTTATTATTTATTGTTCTTTGGGCCTCAAACACAATGTCTGTCATTTTAGTTTCATTGAACTTGTAGGAGCTGCACAGGTGTCACATCCACACCTGTAGAGTGGAAACGCTGCAGGTTCACAGCAGCAAGAGGTTCAGTCCTGACTGCCGCATCATTGTTCAGTGCTGCGGCTCCACCTGCTGGTCGTCGACAGAACAACAGGCGTCTTTATCATTCGCTTCCTCTGTGATTTGAAGAAGGGTGTATTATCGGTGACCAGTGACGTCTGTGCACACATGCTGTGTGTGTGTGTGTGTGTGTGTGTGTGTGTGTGTGTGTGTGTGTGTGGGGGCGCTGGTGGTTGCAGAAACAACAGACAGACCAACAAATGAAAACGATTGAGTTTTAGAAGTGACCTCCTTCAGCGTGCGTGCTGGTGTAAACAGGAGGCAGATTGTCTGCGCTGTGGTTGGTTGTTTAGTTGCAGAAAAGGCTAAAAACAAAAAGCAGCAACGGTGAAAAGTGAAACAGGAGCTCATCAGAAGAGCAGAAGGAGCTCAGGAGTCACAGACGTGTTAGAGCTGGGAGCTTCTCCATCAGCCACGCTGTACCGGTGAAATCAGAGGAGGTATTCAGAGCGTGAGAGACCGATCGGCCGACGCGCTGCAGTGATGATTGTTCTGTTGTTAACTCTGGAGTCGCAGGACTGTGACAAACTGCTGTGGTTGAGTTTGGGAAACACAAACACTGTGGTTCATGTTTGGAAAAGATGCTCATTCTGGTGAAATGTCTCGAGTCGCTGCTGGTTCTGTGTAAAGCCAGTGTTTCCCGAACCTTCACCGAGTGCCTGAGTATAATGTTTCAGTCACAACAAGTGGACGCTCTGGGCTCATTTGATGGAAAAGAATTAAAATAGTGATCAGTATCCACATTGTTCTGGCTTAGCAAGTGTGTTACTGTACGTTCTCTCACTCTAACAGAAGATAATTCTGTTTCTGCCACTTGCTGTCGCAGATTATTTGTATAAATATATATTTTATGAGTTACGGCTTCCTGTGCTCTGCTGCAGGGTGCTCTGCTGCAGGGTGCTCTGCTGCAGGGTGCTTCTTTATCATGCCACGTACTGCAGGTGATATTTGTTGCATCTGTCGCACACATTTTGAAATAATATGTACAATATCAGATCATTATTATTATCATGGTGAGCTGATCATTCTCTGCGTCCTCAGCATTGCAGCTCAGGTCTGTTTTGGTTTGACAGCAATTTGGGCTGTGACGATTCAGGAAGCACATGTCATGATGAGAACCAATCAACTCAAGTGTGTGTGTCATTGTTTCAGAGTTTTCAGCTTTAAGTGTCCGACAGTGTTGCGGGGTTATGTGGTCATGAGGTGTCGGCGCGGCAAAAGTTTACTGTGGCAGAACGGACTTCACTCCTGAATGTGGAGTTTGTGCAGACGTGCGTTTAGTTTGTTTACAGAGCATCATGTTCGCACAAACACTTCTCAGTCGTCCGAGCTCCTCGTGCACCAAGCTGTGACCCCAAAGTGTCTTTGAATCGTCTGTTTGTCCTTAAGAAGCAGTTTGTTCAGATAAACACAAGCTGCTGATGATGCTGCAGTTCATGGCTGTCTGTCTGTCTGTCTGTCTGTTTGTTTGTTTGTTCTGCAGGTGTTTTGTGTCATCAAAGTCGTCTTAACTGTAGTTGATATTGACGGCCTGTTGACAGAAGCCTGTGTCCTGTGCTCAGCTGTCGTAGCGCAGGACACAGGAAGTGGGTTGTCCGTCACTTCTTACCTCCTCCTTCTTCTCCTGCAGCAGCCAGCGGAGTCCCTCCCCGGGTCCCAACCACGTCGCCTCCAGCAGCAGCAACAGCAACAGCAGCAACACCCCCAACTCTGCGTCCGCTCCCCCCGCCGCCTCCACAGCCCGGCCCTCCTGCTCCTTCACCCCCACCCTCGCCGCCCACTTCAATGAGAATCTCATCAAACATGTACAGGGTTGGCCCGCGGAGCACGCAGAGAAACAGGTTGGTGCCGCCGCCGCCATCATGTCTTTTCACTCAGCCAACTTTTGTTTTTATCACAAACTCATTTTGTGTGTCGCTTGTCGAAGGCGTCGAGGCTACGCGAAGAGGCGCACACCATGGGGAGCATCTGCATGTCTGAGAACTGCACCGAGCTCAAAAACCTGCGGTCCTTGGTCAGAGTCTGTGAAATCCAGGCGACATTGCGCGAGCAGAGGTGAGTGTGTGTGTGTGTGTGTGTGTGTGTGTGCGCGCGCGCGCGTACGTTTTAATAGTCAAACACGTCACAGATGCTGAAAGCGTTGTCCTCTCTGTCTCCTCTGCAGGATACTGTTTCTGAGACAGCAAATCAAAGAACTTGAAAAGTTGAAGAACCAGAACTCCTTCATGGTCTGAGAACTTTGTGGTCGCGAGCTGAAGCGTCTGGGCGGGATGGGGGGGTGAGAGGGGAGGAGGGAGGGGAGCAAAGACCCATTGCACATAGTTGGAAGCTGGAGGGAGAGCAGTTGTTCAGTTCCTCTTGAGCCCGGTCTCAACACAGACACACACACACACACACACACACACACACACAGAGGAGCTGCAGTCTGGGTTTGCTTTGGACCGACCGGCTGCAGGAGGGAAACATGAAGAGCTGCTGCGGGTGGAGGAGGAAGGTGGGGGTCGTTTACAAGACTCGGTTTTGTAAAAAAAAAGAAAAAACAGGGGTTTGGGGGGGCGGGCGGGGGCAGGTGGGTGGGCAGGGGCAGAAGGGGTGGAAATTAAAACCTGTAGATTTCTTGTAGATGTTATTATCTATATTTGTACATATGTTTTGTAGATTGAAACCATGGAAAGCCATACCTATCAAAGCTTTGACATCGAACTAATCGGCGCCTCGTTCATGTAGCCTTTCTCCCTTCATATTAACTACGTCTGCACAACTTCAAGCTTCATTTTGTCAGAGTCGTTGAGCCACGCTGGGCGTTTCCCACGGCGACCGCCCATTGCGGAAACATGGAGGAAAGAGGAGGAGAGCAGGTCTGAAGCCATTTAATAAAACAGGAGCCCAGAATCTAAACCGTCACACCGCTGTGGTTTTGCCCCCGTTCCCCTGAAATAATCAGAATACCCAGACTCTCTCGTCCTGCAGGTGGTTAGCACCCCTCCTCCTCCCCTGCAGGTCCGGCCGGCCAGCTGCGCCAGGTCAGCGATCAGTTGCAGCTTCTGGTGACCTGCATGTCGGTCTGGAAAAGTAAAAAGGTAAAAAACAGTGCCTGGTGGTTTTGGTGGGCGACTGATAATTAAACGTGGCTGGCGTGCTGCTTTGGACCCCCCTCACCCAGCCTACCCCCAGCCTGCCCCCCCACACACACACACACACACCCCCACATCTTTTCTGTTCCCTCATTTGTTTTCAGCTTGTATTCCTCCCCTCCTGGTTCATTCCTTTTGTACAGTCGCCCACACACACACACACACACACACACACACACACACACACACACACACACGTTAAAGAAGACGACCCCGGATTCAAAACAAACAGGTTTTATTTATGAGAGCTGCAGCAGTAAATAATCACAGCATTCTCATTTGCACCCAGTTTTATTTTGTTTTCCCCAGAGTGGTGTGTAACGGCTGCAGCAGGTCAGAGGCAGGTGTGTGTGTGTGAGAGTGTGTGTGTGTGTGTGTGTGTGTGTGTGTGAGTGAGCAGGCGGCAGCAGGTCAAATGTGAAATGTGTGTATTGTAATAAACACGTTCAACCGAAGCGAGCACTGGTTATTTTATTGGGAGTGTTTAGGGTTCGGCTCATGTGCTAGTGCCTTGTTGAAAGTCTTAAAGTGTCACGGCCTCGCCGCCCCCTCGCCATCCCACCCCCCCCATCCCCCGATCCCATGTGACCCAACAAGGACAGATGTGCAGCGTCCCTCTTCTTCTCTGGTTGGTTAAAGCGCAGGGTCCTGAGCTGCAAAGGCCTGTTTTTGTTTTTGTTTCTCCCGCCCCCACTACCACCACCACCACCACCACCATACTATCTATTGAGTCTATAACTGAGCTGCACCACACATTCAGTAAAGGTGACCACATCATTGCTTTGTATATTGTTTCCTGAAGTATATTGACAAATGAAATAAAATAATGCCTCTCCAGGGCTCGTGGTGTTCTTGGCTGCTTGATCGTCACCTTACCTTTGATTTCCTGAGTTCTCACGTCAAACAAACATGTTTGGATCAAACTGAGATGGTCTGTGAGGAGAAGACTTCAAACGAGTTCATCGTTTGATCTGAGGTGACAGCACTAAATGTGCTGAATGCCGCCCCCTGCTGGAGGTGTAACTGAGCTGCACTCACTGTGAAGTTGACCTGTAAGATCAGCGTCATCAGATCAAAGTGTGGCTCGTGTCCTGCTTTTGTTTGCATCCACATCACGGAGTTTACATTGTAACGTATGTGAGGAGGTTCCTGCAGGACCGGCTGACGCTCATCACGTCGCTTTGACTCAGTTTAGATTAAAATGTGCAGAACTCTTCATGCATTGAGCAAAATGTTGCTGCCTTAAGGTGCAAAACACTAAAATCCGGTGCTGAGTCCGCAGCACAGACGCCTGACGTCATCACTAATATCAGTGTTTAGCACTCAGCACGTCATCGGTGAGTGCAGCCTGCGTTTTCTGTGTCTACACGTTGAGCAGGAACACAGCAGAGCGACGCCGCAGCTCATAGAAAAGGCACATTGGATTAAATTTGATTAGTAAATTAAATAAATACAAATACATTTTGTTTTGACTTGTATGAATGTCAGAGTTTACCATTATCATTTAATAATGTTAAATAATTAAAATAAGACAAGTAGTTAAAACTACATCAGCCTGTTTGAAAACAGACCTGCTGTGACACTCAAACTGTTAACCTTACTGCATTTAATCATGAATATCAGAGAATTACAAACATTAACTGCTCATAAAGTCACTGAAAACTGGTAATTTCATTAATTTACTAATTAATCCATATAAAAGTGATGATTTACTGCAGAGTAACACAGATATTACACATGTAGTGTTGTTAATGCTCTGGCCACCAGAGGGCAGCAGACACCAGGGTTCCTACCTGTGAGCTGCACTTGTGTTGTTTTGGTTAAACAGTATAAACGTTACTGCTGCAATCAAACACAAAGCTGTGAAATGAGATATTATATCATTACGTGATGAATAAAGGTGGTCACACCAACTTCAGCCTCCAGGGGGCGGTAAAATAAACAGTAAATAAAGGAAATCGACTGAATCAGAGGTTCATTTCTTCTATTTTTTGCAGTGTGCGACTAAAATGTGTATTAATATTTTAAGTAACTGTCACAAAAGATGTTTAAAGATGTGTTTTTAAAGTTCAAGGTTCATACATGCTAAACAAGTTGAATTAATCAATGCACAGGGTGAAAACTCAAATGAATAATGTTGATTCTCTGCTTTAAACACATCTGTGAGACGGTTTGGTGTTCGTCTGATGCTTCAGGTGGAGATTTATCATTCATGTGCATCTCTACATTTCTGCATCACCACAGGTAAACTGTGTGTGATTTAACTTTATTCATTGATGTACAATCTGTGATGTTTGCTCTGTATTAAAGCATTAAACAGTGGGTGAACAAGGTCTGCACACAGGTTTTTATTGTTCAGAATGTTCCAAATAAATAAATATTTGTTTTTTATGTGTGGACTTCTATATCCACTGAGTATGTGCTAATACAGCATCACAATCTGCACTTATTTGCAATTTCTGATTACATTTTTCAGCACCTCTATGTTCCTGTTACATCAATAAGTAAAAGTTGGCTGTTTTTAACCTGAACACATCGATAAAAATGTCAAATTACGATTTCCAAGACCAAGAATGAACTCTGAAACTAAAAAAAATGCTTATTTTTATACGTTTATTCATCAAAATTGTGTGTTTTGTCCTTTTTAAACTGGTCCTTCCTGAGAAATATGTTACTTTTGGCCTCAAACTGCATAAAAACTCCAACTGAACTTGCAGAATAAGAATTAGGGACAGTCCTGTTTTCAGTTCCACAGTGTTGGCTCAAGGCTTGATCAGTGCACCGATCATCAAACACTGATTATCTACAGAGTCATCTGTGTGTGTGTGTGGATGAGAGAACAGAGTGCTACTGAATTCATCCTGCACATAAAACAAAGCGAGGACAAAAGGTGGACGCCGTCAGTTTCCAGATAAAGTCTGCGTGAGTGCAGCGGCCTGTAATCTGCAACATCAAAGCCGCCATGGACGGGTTTCCCAGCACATCTGCCGCGTGTCCACGTGTTTGCTCCGTTATCTGGAGGAGAATAAAGTGGATCACGGAGGATGGAGACGGGCCGCCTGCCTGTGGCTCCTCAGAGGCCTTGATATGACTCACATCAAAGAGAGGAAGGGAAGCCGGGAGGTGTCGGAGGAAGTGTGTGTCCTGGTGAACAGAGCGGTCAGATGCTCAGGCTGGGACGGTTCCTCCCGTCTGGTCTGGTTGGGTCGCTCAGGTTTGGAGCTGGTTCTTGGGTTTTAGGTTTAATCTGAACTCGGATGAGCCATCGTGGCCCCAGCAGCAGTGTCGGGGGGGCTTTTGTTAAGCAAAGCGCCTCTCGTCTGCAGCGGGTCACACCTTCAAGTGTCTCCTAATGTGTGAAAGCAGACGCGAGCTGTGGGGCGTCATCGTCCCCTTAAAAGGCCACTTACCTCCACCTCCACCCCCGCCCCCCGGGCTGAAAGCTCGCTGACGCTGCTCCTCTCAGCAAGAAAAGACTCACACTTTTGTTTCCTCACGGTCGGTCAGGAGCAGCTACGCCTCATTAACACACACACACACACACACACACACACACACACGTTTCTTCTTCTCTTGTCTTAAAATACGCCACTTACCTGACCAATGAGCTCTCTGCGGTCTGAGTGTAATCCTGATGATGTCACAGTGATGCCATGCGGGTTAACACTGACTGTGTGGAGGTATTAATGAGTTGCATGATGGGAAATTAAGTATCTGGTGTTTTTTAGAGTTTGTGGCTAAAAGTCAACAAAAAAACAAAAATAACATATTTTAGTTCAGTAAACAAACATCAGTCTGACATGATGTCAACACAGGAAGTCTCTGACTCTCCTGGCCACCAGATGGTGACGTTTGTCCATGCAAATCTATGAAAACTCACAGCCGGCGGTGCTCGCTGGCCAGTAAAGGTGCGTTTGCGATCAGATTTAACTGATTAACAGTCACATATTTCAGTATCTTGGTGAGCTGATAGAAAGCAGCACATTGTAGGAGCCACAGGTGTCACAGAGACCGGCGGAGACGGTGTGAGGTGGTGGTAATGACCAGTGACGCCGGCCTGCGCCCTCTCCGCGCAGCTCTGAGTGATGTAACGCCAGCCGCGGACTGGCGCCTCCGTCAAATTGCACATAATTACGGTAATTGTAGACGCGAGTGTGCTGCGTTGCCTGAAGCGGTGTCCTCATCCTGTTGTCTGCCGGGCACAGCCGGCTTTATCTCTGCAGCTATGGAGCTCTGAGCCCGCCAGCGCGTCATTTATCACTAATATTACTAATAAAAGCCTCTGCAGGTTGAAACCAGCGTTTCTCCTCATGATTTAAGCGTTTACATTTATGATAAACAGATAAAATAATAGTAATAAATAATAATAAAATATGTAGGTTCACTTATTAAAACTTTTGTGTGCTTAATATTTTTTTTTTTTAGTTTTTACCCGTAGAGACAGCAGTTGTCGCTGACGCAGATCGCGCGCGCGCACGTGTGTTTTGCATTGCATCGTTAGTTGAAAAGGCAATTGTGTCTGCGCGCGCGCGTGCCCTGTGCGTGTGTGTTTGCGCGTCGTCTCGGTGGCGCCACGAGCCTTTTTGGGTTGCTAATCCCTCTCAACTGTCTGTGCGCTGCACCCTGCAGCGGCGGCGGCAGCAGCGGCGGCAGCGGCGGTCTGTTCGCCTGGAGGAAAGCGCCTCAACGCGGCGTCAACCTGGCTGCCTGCAGGATGACGCTGCAGGTATCTGCTACCGGCCGGTCTGGTCTCACCTGCAACACCTCAAATATGACATTTCATCATAAGGCACATGTGATCATTTACATTTCCAGCAAATCTCTGCATGAATAATACTTTTTTAACCTCTTTCATATTCGGTGCTCAAACTGAATAAATGTCACATCAGTGATATAAACCCAGCGTCAGGTGAGAGGTCGTTAACCTGGTGGAGTGACTGCTGCCCGGGCCAGTGCTATCCAGCACTGACATATGGAATATGGTATTATGGAGATGACTGACGATGAATGAAGGGATTGGCCCGGACTGAGCCTTCAAGGCAGAAAGACTAAACCGGAAGCTGGATGACATGGACAAGAAAATAAAAGCCGTTCAGTCACTTCAGAGAAAAATGAGCGATGGGACCAGAGCAGTTCAGCTGTGCTGAAATGTTGCGGCATCATTCAGTGAAAACACTGCAGGTGATTGGGGACAATCCCATAATGTGTGTGTCGGTGGAGGTTTAACATATTTTGTGTCAATCAAAGATCATTTTTCTGTCACTTCTCTGCTTCTCCTCACACACAGCTGATGAAACCACGCAGCTTAAACACAGAGACACAAAGTTTCACACTCCAGCACTGAGAAACATTTATAAACATGTGTTTTTACATTCTTCAGCCCCCCCTGCGCTCCGCTGTGAGCGTGACACTTCAGGAAAATCAGTTTCTTCATATTTGGCAAAAACAGTCATGTGTTGTCCTGAATGAGCTCATTTTAGGTCAAAGGTCAAAGTGACAAAAAGCACATTTTTAGCCTAATTATAGCAAGACTGTGAACAAATGTGTACCAGGATAAAACACACATTGCAGGAGTTATATCAGGAGGCAAACACAGTGATTCTAGTTTAAACAGAACTAACTTTAACACTTACTACACTCAGTTTGAGTGATTTACGGTATTCATCTATTCATCCAGACTTGATTCTGCTTTAATTTCATTATTTCTTTTATTAATTTATGTCTTTAAAAAGCTTTAAACTGCCTCTGCGACGCAAACAAACGTGTCTTATTTTGAAAGGTCGCACCGGAAGAAACGCTGCTGCGTAGCCTGTCGAACTTGGCTGCGGCCGCTCTGGCCAATCAGAGCTCGGGGGGCGGGGCTCTGCCAGACCACAGCTATTTCTTCTGTTCCGTCTCGGCTGTGCGGAGTCTGCGTGCAGTCTGCGGAGCGGCGGAGTCTTTTCACTTCGCTTTTGAGCCTTTTTCCACCGAGCAGGAATACAAAAAGCGACTCAAAGTGATGTTTCACGGTTACCGGCTGCACATGACGGCAGAGGAGGACCGGCGGTGACGTCTTCACGCCCGTTTCATCGCTCCTCGGGAGTATATTCGCCCTTTTTCCCTTTTCTTGCTCTCCGCGAAGAAGAAGCAGACGCAGTTTTGCGTCCCGCAGCGATGTCGGAGCGTCTTTAAAAGCGACTTCTCTGCGCTCCATGCGGGAGAGGAAAACGCTCGGCTGGGGTTGTTCCGGTGCGGGTCGGGAGCTGCCGTGTCTCAGACGCAGGAAAATGCCTCGTTTGTCGCCGTAGCTCCGCGTAAATGTTGTTGTCGCCCCGCGGACTCTGTCGCTGGATCTACGAGGACCTCTTGTCTCTGCGCACCCACCGGCTGTAAATGGATCGCCAGGCCAGTCTCATTTCCATTTGGCTTCAACTGGAACTCTGCGCCATGGCTGTTCTTCTGACCAAAGGTACTCAAACTTTGGTCCGCGGGCCTCTTGTTTTAAACCTTTCCTAAAACTGAGACTAAGCTTAACTCTAAACTCTCCTAAAATCCCTCTGTTGTGGCTCAGCTCAGCCAACAGCGCAGGAAAGCTCCAGACACAACTTGTTTCCGTCGCAAACTAATTGAATTTACTCATTTAAGTGATCGTAGTTTTGCTTTTAATCCCATTTATTCCCAGCGTGCCGTCAGTTCTTTGATCAAACCCTTAAATAGCTCCAGACACAGTGAGCGCAGTAAACTCATCACGGACTCACATTTTAGAGTTTTTTGCATTAAACTGATCCAAGTTTAATTTTCTTTCTGCGCAGTTTGCGGCTTTTTGCGGCTGTTTTATTGAATAACTCGGGCACAGCTTTAGTTGAGAAGCAGCCGTTCAGAGCAGAGCTGAGCAGCCTCAGTCCTCCGCCTCCTCCTCCCCTCGCAGCCCACAAAGGGGCCTCTCCTTTCTAATGAAATATTCTCCAAATGACCTGGCCGGGCCCTGCTGCTCCAATCATTCACAGGGAAAACACTGATCTGATGAATGTGCTCCTCGCTGCTGCTCCTCGCTGCACAGGGCCGTTTGCAGGGTGTTTTTCGGGCTGTTAAAGCTGCTGATGCAAGACAAAGATGCTTCATTTGCATCGTTTATGCAAATATTCCTGATGATTAGTTTACTCTGGGGTAAACAGCCTCCTGCTCAGCCACGAGCGTGGAAGTCCTGCAGCGTTCAGATGAATCCTGTGGCTCGACACGTGAAAACAGCATCAGGAGCCCCGTGAAGACGAGTCTGCAGCATGTTTCTGTGCTTTGGCTGCTTTGTTGTTTTATTTTGGAAGGTCAGGATGAGGTAATGAGGCGGCTGCTGGAAGCTCTGTAGATGGGACCTCTGCAACACACACACACACACACACACTCACTCCTGACCACAAGTAAAGCTTTGCGTGCAAACAGGGGAAAGGAGATTTCTGCGCACACACACACACACACACACACACACACACACACCACCACCACCTCTCTTTACGAGTTTCCTATTGGCTTGAAAGAAACTGACTTTGGCAAACGAACCACTAATTATAAGCTGCACACTTCCTGTTTTATGATGCGGATGAGAAAGGGGCAGTTGTAGCTCCGTGACGGAGGCGCTTTGCTGGATCTGATGGAAAAGCGGGATGTTCCTGTGAGGTCTGCGAGGGTCGCTGCAGCAGGCGCCTTCAAAATAAAAGGCTGGTTGAGTTTAAGCAGTACGAACAGGAAGTGGCAGTGAAGCCTGGTCAGCCGGGCTGAGTTATCAGGCTGCTCTGCAGGGACGGGGTCAGAGTGATGAGGTCAGGTGTTGCTGTAAACGTGTCGACTGTTTGCAGACGTTCCTCTAATCCTGCGTTTCTCTTCTCCAGGAGAAATAAGGTGCTACTGTGACGCTCCACACTGCGTCGCCACGGGATACATGTGCAAATCAGAGCTGAACGCCTGCTTCACCAAGGTCCTGGACCCGCTCAACGCAAACTCGCCGCTCACACACGGCTGCTTAGACCCGGTCGCCAACGCTGCGGACACCTGCAGCAGCAGCTCGAGGAGCGCGGACGCCCTCAGCGGCGCCTCGGCCTCGATGCTGGAGTGCTGCCACGACGACATGTGCAACTACAGAGGGCTGCACGACCTGGCGCACACCAGGGACTCCACAGGTAAAGAGGAAACCGGCGCCGCCTCAATTCGCCGTCTGTTTGTTTGTTGAACCGATTGAAACTCTCCGGGGGGAATTTATGATTCCTCCTCAGCAAATACTCAACATCCTTCCTGCTCCAGAGGCGCCGCGCCGGACGCTTCCTCACACACGCTGCTGCTTGTGGACACGCAGGCCGCCCCTCCTGCAGAGCTTGAGTTAGACTTTAACAGGCTCCAGCTCAGCGGCGGGGAGGCGGGAGCAGCCAGTTTACCTTGAGCACTTGGACGGAGATCAGATGTATTCCTTCTTTATGACGTGTGCACCATGTAATTTCCCCACTGAGCAGGAATGCTCCCTCGCCAGGCTGCACGCCGAGGCCGAGAAGCTGCACAGAGACGCAGCGTGACCCAGAAACAGCGGACTGAGCTTTGTTAGCTGCAGGTCATGTGTTGCACGGTGACGCGACTCGTTTGTTCGCTTCCTGTCTCTGTGTCTCTGTGCAGCGCGTGCTTTGCTTTACAGTGAAGCTGTTTACACCTGATTGTTAACCAGCTGTTGCCTCTGTTTGCAGATCACAGTCGGTACCAGCCGGACGGCAACAACCGGAACCTGGTGACCCGGGTCCAGGAGCTGGCCTCAGCCAAGGAGGTGTGGTTCCGCGCCGCTGTGATCGCCGTCCCCATCGCCGGCGGCCTCATCCTGGTGCTGCTCATCATGCTGGCGCTGCGGATGCTGCGCAGCGAGAACAAGCGGCTGCAGGACCAGCGGCAGCAGATGCTGTCGCGGCTCCACTACAGCTTCCACGGACACCACACCAAGAAGGGCCACGTGGCCAAGCTGGACCTGGAGTGCATGGTGCCCGTGACGGGACACGAGAACTGCTGCCTGACCTGCGACAAGATGCGGCAGGCCGACCTGGGCAACGACAAGATCCTGTCTCTGGTGCACTGGGGGATGTACAGCGGCCACGGCAAGCTGGAGTTTGTATGATCCCCGCCGGGAGCAGCGGGATCGGCCCGGACCGCCTCCCAGAAGACATTCCCGCGTTCCTGGACTTCCGGGTTTTGTTTCTTTTTGTAACCGGTGGTGGAAAAATCGGAGACTGACCCGACGCCACGTGTTTTTTGTTGCTAGAGGAGCACTTTACTTGAAAAATGAAAAGGCAAAGCAACGAGGAGCCGCGACCGCCGCCGCCGCTCCGGAGGATCCTGGACTTTAACGCCGAGCGCTGAAGGATTCCAAACCTGTCTTATTTGCACATTTGTATAAAAACAAACAAACAAACACTAAAAAAGTTGTTGTTGCTTAAAATTTTACACTGACACCAGGGTACAGAAAGAAAAAAGGACGTCTGAGGAGTAAAAAACTAAAACCTCAGTGTTTGACTGACGGCGTGCACACTCCTCCTCTGTGGACGGTTCAGGATTCAAGCTTATTGTAAAGATTTAAAATATATATATTTTTGTCTGATTGAAAGTGACGGGTGTGCGTCTCGCTGCGGGTGAATGTCCAACATCTCTCTGTGATCAGACTATAAGCTTGATTGTGAGTGTGAAAGACAAACTTCCATTAAAATGACTTTTTATTTATTTCACGGTTCAGCTCTGGTGGTTTCTCTGTGACGACGTGCAGCTTCTGCAGGTTTTACACCAACAAAGTGTGTGTGTGTGTGCGTGCGTGCGTGCGTGCGTGCGTGCGTGCGTGCGTGCGTGCGTGCGTGCGTGCGTGCGTGCGTGCAGCATCCTGTCCTGCTCTGCACAGCGGGGCCTTGTCTGTGCATGAACGCTGCTCCCTGCTGCTGGACGAAGGCTTTCACTCTTACTTTGTCGTTTTCAGTCCCACTTTCTTTAATCCCAGCCTGTGAACTCATAAAAACACAGTTTTCGCTCTTTGAAACATCTCATTTGTTTGAGCACGGAGGCGGTTTTTGCGTCTAAGTCACTGGTGGACCCTCTGGTCGCCGGCTCCCAAACCACAAACAAACAGAGACGTTCTGGAAAATAAACAACGAGAGCGATCGAGTCGTTTTTAACTGACGAGATGTGCGTGACTGCAGGGACGAGTCCTCGACATCGCTGATCTAAATATTTAGCGGAGTCGCTTCCTTCCACTGGATAAAACTCTGCGTGGCCTCATTTGTCCTCAAATGTTCTTATTTTAATATTTTTAAAGATCAAACTGCAGGTTTCTGAGTTTTTATTGTCAGCGAATCTCATGAAAAGAGCAAAAACTCTGAATTAACAAGGATTGAATCAAGAGCAGAGCGACTGTATCCATCCGCAGCTGAAAATAGTCCACTTTCATTCCTTTTTGAGTGACATTTGCTGAAAACTCCAGATGAAACTTTGGTTTTTGCTGTTTTTAAGTTTTGCAGCTCAGGTAAAAAGGGGCTGAAACGTTGTCTGCGCAGACAGATGCAGACGTGATGCAGGAGCAAATGCATGAGCAAAGCATGTCAACCGTTGCATGGCCTCCCCTCTGGTTGCCACGGTAACCGCTACTAAGCCATCCTGTAAGTGGTTCTTGTGTGTGTGTGCGCTGAGCGGTGACCCTTGTTTCTCTCCATTAGTGGGACAGGAAAGCGCTATTAGCAGCTAACCACTTAGCGGCAGCCTGCATTAGCGAGGCCTCGGCCCCGCGCTCGCCGCCTCCCCCAGGACTATTACCCCCGTAACAATAACATCGTCCTCTGCCTAATGTGACTGCTGTTTGCTTTAAGCCTGACTCCACTTCGCCGGCTCACCCGTGGGTGTCAGGTGGCTGGGGGGGGGGGCACACTTTCACTTTTCCTTACACTCAGCCTGCAGGCGTCTTCCCGCCGTGCTGGTGGTGGCGTCGGCGTTGGCGGCGTCGCGGTCATTAGCGTCAGCCGTTTTGCACAGCGCCAGGCGGTCAAGCTGTTTGCATTCACATGCAAATGAGATGTCTCTGTCCGAAGAGCCCAATTTGTTTAAAAGCGACTTAAAGCCGACCCCCCCCCCCCGAACCTCCACCGCCTCCACCTCCACAGAGCGTCTCCAGGCTGCAGCAGCAAACTCCTCCTCCTCAGGTGGTCGACGGCAAATCCACACGCTGCTCCTGCTGCTGCCCCCTCCCCACCTCCTCCTGTTGCAGCAGAAGCCGTGGTTCGCTCTGCGGCGGCTGCAGCGTGTGGAACAATATATGAAGTGTAAACACACATGGAACCTGTTAACACCTGAGCACAGTAATGGACGCACACCTCCCGCGGCTGGAACAGGCCTCTCACAGCCCCTCTGTGTTTGTCTTGGTTTGCCTCCCTCACGTTCACCAGATTACACACACACACACACACACACACACTCAGACATCACAGTTAGCGAGAGACTGGAGGTGGTGTTGCTGTGGAGGACAGAAACCGTAGCTCAGCGTCTCTGAAAGATCAGAAACCAAACGGTTCATAGCTGCACATCTCTGACCTGTGGCAGCAACACGTCACACAACACACAGCTCAGCTCTCACAGGCCGCCTCTGTCGGGTCAGGACGCGCTGAAGTCGCGGCTAGCTGTCGCTCCAAACGGACGCTAACGCTCCCGTCCGCACGCTGTCGCTGCTGCCCATCGGCTCTGCAGGGAGCAGTGTAACCGGGATGACTACTGGCAGCCAGAGAAGAGAAGAAACCCTGAACCAAAGCACAACTTCCTGAAGAAACATGCTGCTGCAGACTGGAGAGAGCTGCTGCAGACAGGCTGCAGCTAATGCTATTAGCTAAAGCTACTGTGCTGAGCTGCAGCAGGACACAGAGGAGCAGGTTTCATCCTGTGGAGTCTGTCAGAGACACACACACACTGACGGGGGGCAGCTGGTTCCTGCTAACCTGAGGAGAGACATCAACAACTGTTTGAAGTCATGAAACGACCTCTGAGCAGGTTCCAGCACTGACGCCGTCGACAGAAGCCACTGCAGCTCTCTGCATCTAAATCATATCACTGCTACTTGGCTGCTGTTTACACGTCCGCGCGCCACAAACAAACAGAGACGTACCAGAAAACAAACACAGCTTCATATTCCAGAGGACAAATATAAAAAGAGTTCGGACCGACCAGCGTGTGTGAGCGATCCCTGTCTGCGCTGATGGACATCCGCTGGAGTAAGACACGATCTAAATATTTAGTCGATTCGTTTCCGCCCACTGGATGAAGCTACGTGTCCTCGTTTACCCTCCACCCCTCCACCCTCCCACCCCCACCCATCTAAACATTTACCCCGGCGTGCTGTTAACATTTCGATATAAATCTGCCCTAAAAGAGGAATAATAATGTTGGGAATGTTTACAGGAGGGACGCAGGCCGCTTCACGCTGAAAGTCACCGTCTGCAAGAGCAAACAAAACCACACACACACACACACACACACTCAGACACACTCAGACACACTCAGGTTCAGACCGCGGTGATGAGCCGTCGCCGTCCGCGCTCTCAGGAGCTTCCTGGGTGACGCGGTGTCACATGTCGTCCCCAACGCGCAGCCGGCGGCGCTGAATGGCCCCTGTCTGTCAGCTGAGGGGCCCCTGAGGACAGATGGCTGAACAATATCACCCCCCAGCACCACCAGCAGCACCACTCACACCCACAGATGACATGAATAGATCACGTACTGTACATCGGTGACGGTGGAGTCGTTTCAAAGTAAAACAACATATTTTATTCACTATTTGTTGCAAATATGACGTTTCGCACTGAATCTTCAGCTTGAGCTGCATTTGAACAATTATTTACAACATTTTTAGGTTTAATTATCAGAGCAGCGTCTGTGAAGTGAGAGCTAACATGCTAACATGAGCGACTGCTGCTGCAGACGAGCTGGTGTTTCAGCTTGTCTGCAAGATCTCATCCCAAAACCTGTGCACGACCTCAGCTGCACCCCAAATCCACACTTAATTTCAATGCACGGCACAAAGAAAATGCATTAAAACAGCTTTTGCCTTTAATTTCACTTTTCTTTGATTAAAAGTGCTGAATAACTTAAAATCAACAGGTTCAGTCTCAAAAAACACATTTTTGTGTGTTGGTTACTGCACAATCAGATCCAGGAATGAGGACATACTCATGATTTGTCACCTTGCACAGCATCAACATCGACAAAAAACAATTTTTATATGAAATTTTAAATTTTTTTGCTTGAATATCAGAAAAGCTCTGCACTTTTTCTCTAAAGTTTAAGACTTTATGGTCTAACTGAGTCTCATTTGAGGGTTTTTCTTCACATAAATTAGTTTTTTCTTGTAAAGTTTAATCTTTAATCTTAATAATAGTAATTCTGTTTCTTTAACCTACAATGGTCCTAATACTTCCCAGCATGCTCTGTTTTTATATTTAAACACAGATTCATGGTGGATGTTTACATTAAAGTCGTGAGGATTTGGATTTACTGTGAACAGCTGCTCTGTATATTTGTCTTCTCTTGCAAACGATGGATCCACTTGGCTGATCCCGGGTCTGCCTCTCTGAGTCCGTGTCCTCTGCTTATCTGGTCTTTGTGTCTCTGCTGCAGCCACCTCCGGCCCTCAGGGGTCAAACTGGCATCAGTGAGGGGGGACCTGCGGCGGCTCCTCGGCTGTTTTCCTGTGCAGGTCTGTTGTGGCCGGTGGTCTCAGTGTGAGTCTCTCTGCAGGAAGCTGAACATGTCAGTTTTCATACATCCTGTCCTGACACGAGGATCAGGGTTAGTTAAGGCGCCACTCTCCTGTGCAGCTGCACCTATTTTAGCATCCTGCAGCAAACATGCTAGGTGCATTTAAAGGCCATGTCCTCAGAGTGGATATGTTCTAAATAGTGGCCTGTTTCCTTCCGTCATAGGACAAAAGGAGGAAGTCGACCTCCAGACGTAAATAAGGAGACCTGGTCTTTGGGTTTGATCCTGAGCAGGTCGAGTTAAACAAACAGTGAGGTTAGCCGACAGAGCTACATCAGAGGATTTAACATGCACGTGAAGAGTTTAATGGTAAAATAAATAAAGTTTTATTGATTTTCTGCATGTTCACAAACAACATCAGTGAGATCTGCTCCCACCAGGGCTCAAATCATTGTTTTACTGGTCTTTTAATGGGGTTTGTTGACGAGATCAGGCAGAAGGTGGAGGCTGCAGCGATGCTGGAGGGGGCAACATGAGCCCTGCCCCGCTCTGCTATTCATCATCAGGCGGAGAGACTGTTTACTGCCGGGGTCAAGGTCCCGGGCGCATGTTTACGGGCTCTTTCAGATGAGCCATTGTTGTTAAAGCGCAGCCTGTGCACGCAGAGGCCACGCTGAAGATTGTATCTAACAGCCGCGGCCCCCGCTCCTCCACCTCTGCCTCCACCGCCGCCGCTGCCCCGAGGCCAAAAGAAGCCCAGTTCACCCAGATCCCTCAGATCAACCCACAGAAAGGGCATTTAAGCCCCATGTCGAGCTTCAGGATGAGACGTCGGCCCGTCTCCTGTGGCTGTTTCCCCTCTCGACCCTCGTTTACTCCACATCATGTAAATCTCATGTTATTCGTGCTTTGATTCGCCCTGAGACATGCTGAATTAAACATAACATCATATTTCCACCGAGCTGGGAGCAGGAGCTCTGGCTTTCATTTGCTCTTAGTGTGGGAGGTCATGTGACCGCTTCAACCTTTTTAACATTAAAGTTTTTCCTCCCCTCTCAAAAGATCTTTGTGATAATCCCTCCTCTCCTTCCTCAAACCCTCCCCCTTCGTCTCTCTGCCCCTTTGATTCCCCTCTGGGGTTTACAGGAAAACGCTTTTTACTGCAGCCTCACGTCTCCGCTCGGCTCTTCGCTGCCCGTCACTTCTTCTTCTCTCCTTTCAAGCCTGGCGACGCCACACGGTTCCCCGAGCTGAGCTCAGCGCGGGAACCAGGAGCGTCCTGTGTGGTTGTTCATCTGTGGAGCATTAAGAGTGAGAAGCAGATTAAGGCTGTCTGCCCCTGCAGCCTGCACACTCAGAGGGGGGGGGATGCTGGAAGTGTTCTCCTCCATCATCGCTCGTGTTAACAAAGGTTCAGACGCTGTTTAACTGCATCAAAGCTGCAAAAAGAGCAAAAAGATGGTTTAAGCTAACGCAGCTGTTCGGTTTGTATTTGGTGGTTTTAGCACTTTCACTTCTGCAACAACACAAACCAGCTAAAATATAAAAAGTTAAGATATTTATAAACACTTCATAATGTTTCACAGAATTAGCAGAAATAGAAAGTCGCTGATTGCTTGCTCCAGCCTCGTCCCGTCTTTTCATTTTGACGCTTTCCAACAGCGTCAAACCTGAACCAGTGGGAAACGTTGAGCTAAGCTAACGCTAAATGCTCCATGATAAATGCTAAAGTCACTGATCGTCCTCAGAATATATTAGAAGTTTGAATTTGGCGTGTGCCTGCAATTCAGCACTGTCAGCCCAACACGAGTTTGACAAACGAGACTTTTCACTTTCGACTTTTCCCACGTGCCCCGTGTTTGGGGAGGTTAATGTGAGGACTGTTGAACTCTCTGCAGGCTGAACGGAGGTTTTCTGAAGCGCTGCACGCGATTCAAAAGCCTGATGTTGTGTCCCTGCAAACCCTAACTTCAGCATTCATATGCCCAGCGAGCGTTATATCAGGGCAGACGTGGAAAAGCCCGAACGTATCCCATGAGCCTGTTTTTAACCCTGTAATTTTACCTCCGCTGAGGTGAATTGTGGGTACTGTTCCAGCCTGAGCAGGGTATCTGGCACTCTTTCCAGCCCTGCTTTAGGGGGAGTAGTGACAAGAGGAGGGGGGAGGGGGGAGGCTGATGTGGGCATGGGGATGATGGCGGTGCGGGGTGGAGGGTGGGGAGGGTCGGGGGTTCGTGTGGCAGTCTGGGACGGACAGACATAATTTAGACCAGAGGTGGAACCTGAGAGCCCGACAGTCTGACAGGAAGCACTGGCTTAGCTCCTGTCCCATTTAGATGACAGGAGGCCTGGCCTGGCCTGGCCTGGTACGGCTTTGATGGGGCTAGACTTAGCTGAGGGCAAACAAGACCCAACTGGACTGTTCAGGAAGTAAACTTGTTGTTTTTCTACATATGTGTGTATAAAATATACATAAGTATCAGTCTGCAGGCAGGAGGTGATTAGCTTAGCTGATAATAAAGACTGTAAGTGGGGGGAAACAGCTAGCATAGCATCCGAGTGTTTGAAAATAGATCTGCAAGTTTAAAATGCAGTTAACAGAAATGTAAAAACTACATGTTGTAGTTTCAGGGGGGAGGTATGCACACACTCGCTTTAACCGTTAATTCACATTAAAATCAAAACTAGCCTCCAGATAATGAGCGTAATCACAGCAAACACTCAAATTTAACAAATGTGTTGCTAATTTTTCAAAACGAGGTGAACTAAAGGTGTGTTTCTGTTTTATTTGAACCAAAACTGACCATAAAACACTTGTTACACACATTTTTTATGCTTTATTAGATTTAAAACCGTCTGAGTGCGACCCAGGCTCAGGTCTGCGCGTTGACTTCGGGCTTCTCCCTGAAACGCTGAGCGATCGACACCATCGCTGACGTTCTTGTTAATAAGTCCATAAACGCCACGAGCTGGCAGAGGAACAGACTCGGCGCTGGTGTTAGAGCCTCCGTCGGCACAGTGGAAAAGCACACGAAGCACATTTAACTCCGCTTTTAACGCGGTGTCGCGGGGAGAATCAGCTCCTGTTAAAAGCAAAGTTTAAAGACTCCGCTGTCCGCGGCGCAGCAGTCGTGTAAAAACAGGCTTTACCGTCATGTGACGCTTCTCCGCCGTGAGTCATCGAAGCACCAAAGCGCTCTGATTCTGTGCTTCATCGAATAAACATGAGGGAAATTACAGGTTAGAAACACGCAAAGGAGTGTGTAAACTTACATAACGTCAGATTTATAAGTGTGTGTGTGTGTGTGTTTTAGCATTTTGGACACTTGCACGGAGAAGGTTTGCTTGTGTTTGTGCCCCTTCGAGTGGATTAGCGTGTGTGTGTGAGACATATCCGCTGCTGGCAGGACTTTTCCGTTCTCACAGCAGCGTCCAGGAATCTTTTCACCGCCCGTTTCCTTGTTTTTTCGCGACCGAGTGTGTGTGATGTCACCTCTGTGATTTTCAAACACTGTGACGGTTATTCCTCTTTTTGCACAATGCCATCTTGTAAAAATCAAATTAAGCTTGGTTTAATCTCCCCAGCATGGCGCTTTTATTTTGAAGTGGTAGCAGCTCCTGCGGCTAAAGCTAACCCCCTTTCTTCTTTGCTCCAGCCTTTTGTTTATATCTTATTTTAACCAATTATGTGCAGCTGCTGCGATCCAGCTTCACCACATGGATCATTAAAGTCTCACTGAAGACCACATTGTCACACCAGGTCTTGCATGTGGCCCCACGACAGCGCCGTGTCCTGGCATTAGTGTCCTTGAGCAAGAGGCTTTGCCAAGAAGCAGGTACAGGTAAGTGAATATGTGGAGGTGGAGGTTCAGGTGGTGCTATTGGGGGAGCAAAGAGCGAGCTGACATGTTCGCCACCCTATAAAACTGCAAACAGGAACCAGATGAGGTGCGATTAGCTGCTGACAGGCAGACAGGCAGGCTGCGCTGACGAGGACAGGAGGTTTTGGTCCGACCACAGACCCAAAACTCGACTTCACATCAGATCTCCCCGGTGAGGATCGGATTCAGCAGAATGGGTCGGTTATGAGGTTAAATCGCACCGGGTCAACTTTCTACAAAGAGCGATCTTGTTATTGGATTCTGCAGAAGTCGGGATGTGACGGAGCGGGAAGGTTTACCCGTGTATAAATGAGCCTGTTGGATCCCAGCTGGATTATGGGTTGTAGGAACAATTTGTCAACTCATTCGTAAGCAACTGCGCCATCGCCACTGGGCCGAGAGCTTTTCCTCCTGCTGCATACATTCGCGCTGAATAATCATCAGCGAATGGTCCAGCTTGAAACATGAATTCGTGACCACATTCTGGACACATTTCCACATTTTCTCTCCGTTCCCATGGCCTGGCTGTGGTCAGGTTTCTGTTCTCCTACTGAACGGCGCAGCAGTTGCACAATGAGGCGAGCTGCAGCAGTGTGGTCCAAGACGCCGGGGCCCCCGGGGCTGCACCAACAGCGAGCGCCCCCTCACAGCCAGGCTGTAATTAATTAGATTTGAGAGGGAGACACTGACAAGACGGTTCTCACGACCTGCGGAGAAGTCCTCTGCGACACGATCTGCTCGTGTATAATCAAATCTGGGACGTTACTGCCCCATCAAGAGGAGAAGGATGCGATTGGCATCAGTGAGCTGCAGCGGGTTTTCACTCCCAAGTATAACAGGGTTGGAAATGAAGCGAGGGCTGGAAAGTCACTCCTTGGCTTCTTGACTTGCTCTCACACAGGCCAAAGAAGATCTGGGATTCAAATCATTGCACATATTATATCTGTTTTTCATGTAGGTAATAGGATGAAGCTCTTAGCCGCGTTAGCAACAGAGCTCTGGGGATGGCAACTGACCCCAAGTTCAACCGCATCAATCAACCTTCTGCATCCAGAGGATTTTATATTCCACAAAGTTTACTAGCAAGGACCACATCATTACCGAGATGCATTTGAATGATTTATTGATGAGATTAAGACTGTAAGAGTTCCTCAAGTGTTGACGAGTTGTGGTGGAGCTTTGTTTGGGAATCCACTGCAGTCCTTGGACATGACAGGACCCCATAGGACTCTACGGATAAGGACACTGGAAGTGACGCAGCTGGATGTGGTCCTGCTGCCGAAACTTTGCTAATAGCTCTAATAAAAGATAATCCAAATGCAATCGTAGCAAACGTCTGTAGTATGGTCCAGAAATATCAAGCAAAAGTCATCAGAAAGGATGAAAATATGCATCTGAGGACTAAATTCACAAGCTAAGTTGTTGGCTGAGCATAAATGTGAATGAAGAGGGCGTTAACAGTAGAAGGAGAGGGTCCACAGTCCCAATGCAAATGTCAAACACACAATGTCTTTGCAATTCACATACAAGATGTTGTTGACACAGCTAACATTTGATTAAGTCTTCATTCAGCGTTCATTTACTCTTTTTAGCCAATTGCTAACTGCATCCACGAGATCATGAGTTTGCTCAAGACCAAGTTCATGCAACCCACAGCGGCTTGGACCAATGAGCGAGAGGCAACTGTTCATTTGAAAACAGCGTTGGCGACCCTAAAAGAGGCTACCACAGGTGCTGTTGTAAGAGCGCCATCAGAGCTGTGGAGTATTTCTTTATTGAAACATTAATAAAGAACATTGCTAAAGGCTGCACAATGGCGCAAACTCCTGCTGCGTCATACGGTTCCTTGATCTGATTGGTCAAAGTTAGCCTTTAATAGTCCGATGGTTCATTCAATCACTTGCCAAATATCATTTCCTGCTCTTTTCCAGTTTCATACAGAAGATCAGACACTTGAATGAAACGAACCATCTGGCTTGACAGGTTTCTGACCTTCTGAGTGCATTTCTCTTGTTCATCAAGCTCGACGAGGCCTCCAGCGCTTAGTTACGGTCGCTAATGTAGGGTTGGCCGTTTCAGGGAAGGGTCACATGAAAGGTTAGTTATTCCTTTGCCTTGTGTTGCATGCTGTTGAGTCGACTCCCCTCCTGTTTATCAGCTCAGCGTTGTTCAGCTCCAGCGGCAGAGTGAGTGACAGGAGCCCGCTGAGTGCTTCGCTAATGAAACTCATTCCCCTGCATGTCTGTCTCCACGGTAGCTTAACCCCCCCCCCTCCTATGCCTCAAACCAGCTCACCGCTGGTCTCAGCTCCAGTCAGGTCCTACCTACTCCTAATAAAGCAGAAGAGCACTTACAGCCCTATTCTTTCCTCTACAGCGTGCAGGAAAGTAGGCAAGGAGCGCGTTGTCCATGTCGACATGTAGTAAAGTCTGCAGGGTGGGTGGGCCCCGTGTGGAAGGTCACTGGAAACAACAACATTACACAGTCACTGAAAAAATACAGATCCTGACAAGCTGTTTGATCCTGTGTTGCATTTGCAATTCCTCCATTTCCTACCCGGTGTCAGGATTTTATTTTGTTAAGTGTCACGTCTTTGTTTTTCCTTCCTGCGCCAAGCTAAAGACTATTCACCCGTAAAAGTTGGTTATTTCATTTTGCCTGACCTCATGAGTTTAGCTCTTTTTTTACATCACAAATTAATGCATAATCACAAGAAAGCAGTTTTTCTTATTACTCCGTGACCTCAGTGTAAGCAGGCTGTCACACCACTTTCCCATGATCGCTGCGCGCAACATGTTGGAACATTTTCTTGGCGATCATTATCAAAGTAATCGTGTCATAACAGTGAAACAAAGCTTGTTATGTCAGTGTCGAAACATAATCGCTGTTTGATTTTTGCCAAAGATCACAAATTATTCTGTGATCATAATAAAACAACCTTTGAGGATTAATCGCGCCTCCCATAACTCATTATGCTTTTATTTATTTTCTTTGTCGTTCGCTGTGGGCGGAGAAGCGACGGCGATGAAACCAGACTCTGAAATGTGTGAATCCACACTGTCTCGGTTAGTGGAAGGAAAGGCCGAGCCCTGATTGTATCCGTAACCGCTGGCTGTGACCATGATGGTTATACAGCTACTGCTGTGGTTGTGGCTCTGAAGCTTTAGCTGTTAGCTGTGGCTCTGATTGTGAGTCTCTGCAGCACACAACAGGGATCTGAACCTTGTTCCAGCTATCTCAGCCATGCTGGTGCAAAACCCCTGCATGTAGTTAGCATTGCACACAATAAATGCACAGTATATGTTGCAGCCATGCAAATCAGTGCAGCAGCAGCAGGTTCCATGTGCAAAGGAAAGCTAACCCATTACCATCCGGCTAACTGCAGACAAACACATGCGTGCTGCTACTTGGAGCTTCTTGAGCTTCTTTGAGCTAAAACACATCACAGTTACAAGTTTGCTAACTGTTTGTTAGCAGCTTGGGAAGCGTTGTGTTTCCTCTTTATTAACTATTTATTTAACAAAATAGTGTGCACAGGTGAGGTAAACAGCAGGGGGGAGAGAATAGCATTAGTATATTAGCATTAGCCAAACCAGGCCTGCAAGCAAATAGAATAGAAAAATAGAATAGAATAGTCCTTTACTGTCATTGTACATGGGGGGGTACAACGAAATTGAGGACTCACCAATCAGCAGTGTGAGCAGTCGGCTTGTTTAAGCCTCCACCTGTCTGCAAGTTTAATGTCACACAAAATGACCATTTTTCTAATGCATTCTAATGCATTCTAATGCATTTCTAGTGCATAAATTCACTTTGTTGTGCAAAAAAAAACCTTTTCACAGAAAAATCTGCAAAATCTGCTCCAAAAAACAATAAAATGACAGAAGCTTATAACTGTCACATAAGAAAAAGAAAGATTAATCAATATTAGGTTATAACATGAAAAGTTTATAGTTTAAACAAGGTGATTTTGACATTATAACAAGATATTTTAATATTAAGAAGCAGGATAACAAACTTTAACTCGGTAACTCAGTGAAACTCCTGCTTGGATGAGAAGACTGTGGAGAAGAATTGAAGAATTTGGCTCTTTTACATGATTTGATTAAGCTAACGTAACGTTTCATGCTTTGTCAACATAAACAGTGAATTGATGTAATTGTTTCAAATTAAAAAACATATAAAATGAATTAAAAAAGTGTAAATTACCAGAAAACAGTGTGCAGAGACTGAGAGCAGGGCCTGCGGTGTGTTTGCTTCAGGTAGACAGTCTCAGGCCGAGCAGAGACAGGAAGAAATCCCCAGCGGGGGGGCCGGCTCATTATGATATCCTGTTACAGCCTGGAGCAGCCTACCAGCTACAGTTCAGGAGACGTTACCAACTCCCTCCCTGGGTGTCTGCCTGTCCCTGTCCCACGCGTGACAGCTGCAGGGACATTGATGCAAACTGAAATAAAAAAGATGCAGAAGTGTCCGTTCGCTCTTTCAAACGCTTTGCAAACGGCACCTCTGCTTTAGAGCAGCAGCCCCCCCCCCCAAACTGGGGTTCCTTCTCAGTTTTTATTGCACACAATGATTATACATCATTGAGGCTGCCCTACCTTTTCATTTCCATGGAACCAGCTCCCAATTACACTCATCAAAGATGGGGCAGCAGAGGTGGAGGAGGGGGGTGGACGCAGGTTTGGTTACAGTTTCAAACGCCACTAGACTTCCTGTTTCTGGGAAAGAGAGGCTGAGGAGCGCAGAGAGGATGTTTTCTTTTCTCTCTGACTGATAAAAGCCAGCGTTTTGCAGACATGACGCGCATCTCCAAAATGTCTGTTCAGAGAATGCAGTAAAAGTCCGAAACAGATGCGGCGAATGCTCGGACGTTTAGACGGAGACACATCACGGCCTGTTAAAAAGTGGCATTACGACATCGCCGCGCACAGACGACATCACCACCAGGAGATCGAACCTTAAAAACAAGTCCCCCGACACCTTAAACCTGGCATAAATCCAGACCCAAACACAATCATGACATACCAATAGTTTTTATGATCAAGGTTAAAGTTTGTGTCCTCGCGCGATGACTCACCGGCGCTGAAGCTCCGCTCTGTTCTTCCTCCTTTCCCCATGATCCCACTGGCAGCTCCTCCTCCGCTGCACCAGGAACAGTTGCAGTTTTATGTTTGCCATTAGCAGAGGTGCTGAGAGGCCCGGGAGCGTAACGAGTTTCTTCGACAAAAAGCCGCAACTTTATGAGATTTTCGGGAGAACACGTACCACACAGTGAGATGCTGGGGGATGCAGAGATGGTAGATGGGAGTTTTCTTTGTTTCGTGTGTGCGCGTGTGTGTGTGTGTGTGCAGCTCTGTGCATTTAGTGAATTCGTATAAATTCCTTGCCCTGGTTTGTTGCCACAGACGCCAGACCAAAGTGTAATTGCATGGAAGTTTATGAGATCCATTTGACATAGTGGGTGATTATTTTGCAAAAACTGAATGCGCGTCTGAGGACGTGGGCACGGTGTACGAGATCCTCCATCACACAAACGTACACACACACACACACAACGAGATTAAAATGAACGGCTCATGTCTGTGGTTCATCACTGCGATTCGGTAAAAGGTTACGTGGGAGGCGTCGGAGCAGAGCCGGGTTATGTCGGCCCTGTCTGCGTTTTCCCCCCATTTACTACCAAATTATGTGTAATAGTCCAGGGTTTCATTGAATCAAGTCATTATTTGGGTTTCAGTAAAAATGCCATCCAGCAGTCAGGAGGCAGAGAGAGAGAGAGAGAGAGCGGAGAGAGAGTCCACCGGCTAACCCACCAATGTGGGTTTAATTTGTGAAATCATAAAATCTGTTTGCATAAATAAACACTGAATCCTTGTACGAACGCAGCTCAGCGGAGGACGGACGGCGCTGGAAGTGATCCGACGGTCCGTGGTGCAGAGCTCTGACCGCGTTATGCTGTGACATCATGCGGACCAGGGTGGGGTCATTACAGAACCCTGTTCGCTATGTGAGCATGTCCTAAAGCCTGCATGTGTAGCCGTAGACAGGAGTTGTCCGTTTGGATCGGACGCAGGCTCGTCACAGTGATATCTAGCTGTTTCTTTGCACAAACAAGGTCCCAATTCCTTGGATAGGTTAAAGAGAAGGAGGTTAGGGATCTAAATCATTCCATTAATTATCTATGAAGCAAAACATAATGAAGAGATTGTGCTGCATTCAGGTACAGCTGGGTTTCTCATTTACAGTACAAACACAGCACAGACCTTTCTGCTCCCATGTACTTTGTAGAATTAGGAAATAAAAATGTGTAAAATCCAAAAAATATAGTTTAAGATGCTTTAGTGTGAATTTTAACCATGCAACCAATGCTTCTCAATACAGCGTGTCAAATGCTTAAATACAGTTTGGGTATTGATGTTTGCTGTGCTTTGCATTGATTAAAATGGAAAATGAAGTCTTGCCTTGTCAATCAAATAGCTGTGACCTATAATCAGGGTTTAAATCAGGTTGTAAAAGTTTGCATCTGCAAAACATCAAGAGGAGGTAAGCTGGACTTGTCTGATTGCATAATTGGCTGATCACAACAAGAGGTAGCATGGTAACTGGCGAGCTATGGAGGTGCTGGTGGATGGATGTTGTTCTCTTTGGATAGAACCAGGCTAGCTGTTTCCCCTCGCTTCCAGTCATTTTGCTAAGCTAACCAGCTACAGGCTGCAGCTTCATATTTACTAAACATGCAGATAAGCTAATTGCTGAATGATGCTGGACCTTCAGAGCCTGGTCGTTCCAGGTGAGACAAATAAAAGGTTGCAGAGCTCCTGAAACGTCCATGGCCTTCAGACAACTCGCTCATCATTTTAGACTCAATCCAACGTTCTCCAAACCACTTCCTGTTTCCGTCGTGTCATTACTTCCTGTCTTTTGCTCCCCTGATTTGCTGGTCGACTGTCTGGGAACATTACAGCGTGTTCAGCTCCATTATGAGCTCGTAAAAAGGTCCGATCACACATCTTGTAGTTTCTCACACCTCTGCTGGACACATTTCTCATTTCTCTGCCTGGTGTTGTTCTCCGCGGTGCACAGCCAGAGGCACTTGTTGTCATGATAATGTGCACCTCGCTCTGGCCTGGGAATGGTTTACCACGGTAATTAGTGTTTGTAAGCAGAGCTGAAGGAATAAGAAGAAGCACCTGGTAACAAGCCTTCATTCACACACACACACACACACACACCTGGGAAGAACAACTGGTTTTTGGTGCTGAGTTCAAAGTTGCAGTTGCATTTTTCTCTAAACAGGCGTGAGAACATGAAACATGGATGACCTCAGGATCGTTAGCGACGATGCCTTCACGACGAGAAAGACCCGAGGAGGCACTCGCTCCGCGCCTCGCCACGCCACGCCTCGGAAAAACACAAGAAGGCATTTGAACAATGACGGTTCATTTCTGCCATAATGTTCCAGGAACAGAAGCTTTCTACCAAACTGTAATTCCAGCAGCTCCAGACCTGTCATTTCACCCCCCGAAACTGGTTTCAACCAGCTCGTCGGGACTTTCTGACTGCTCTGAGAGACAACGAAGAAACGCTGACTCTGAGCTCTGCCCTTTCAGCGCTGCTGTTCAGTCAGATCTGTCAGTCGGACACGTCCGTGAATATCGACTGTCAGGAGCGACTTCAGAGACTCTACAGTCAAACTGAAATTTGAATTATTCCCATTTTTTGGGTAAAGAAATCTAAACTATGTTGGTGATAATCGCATCTGGCTTTTCCTCCAGAGAGCCTCTAAACCAGCTGATCATAAGGTTAATCCTCCAGATGTTGATATAAGAAGTCTTTTAATTAGCATCCATTAGCAATTTAAGCTATCTGTTATTCTAATGACCCTTTAACACTGCAAAGATTGGAGAAAATGCCAGTTTTAATGTGGATGACTTTGACACAAGAGACCAGGTTTCACGCGTGAAACCAATATTCATTAATTGCGTTGAGAAAGTGGTTCATTCGACCCGACTCCTCATGTTTTCCTGAACATATCCGAGTACACTACACTAAACTAAAATGTTTTCCAGCAAGTTAAAGCTAGCAGCTGTTGCTAACTCTATGGCTCAAGCGAGCGTTAGCTTGGTCTTCTGTTAGCCGTTAGCTTGTGGTGACTGCAAACGTGCAGCGTGTTAAAACTCAACCTGCTGCGCTGTAACAGCAGCTTTCTGTAAGTGACCAGTCATATGGAGTCACATGACAGCGCTACCATTGACCATTCGCTAACTTGTCAACTACTGAAGTGTGGGGGGAAAATCATCTTGCATGATGCAGCGCGGTGGGTTAGACACATGCAGGGGATCTAAAAAGTCTGCACCCCCTGAAGAAACTGCAAGGATTTGAAATGCAAATACAAAAATAATCCATCTGAACAACCAAACACCTTAAATAAACAGTTTCAGGAACATTTTAAATGAAGAAAACCCTCAAAATGCTGCAGTTTCACAAGGGTGTGCAGACCTTTTGTATCCCCTGCACTCACCGTCTGGATATAATGACCTAGTTGCATTACCTGCACAGTTGCGAGCACACGTTCCACTAAAAATATATTTGACTTCAAGATAAACAATGACATTACACACCAGCTGTGGACAAACTTCTGTCCTCCACCATCGCTCAGGGACAGCTTGTGTTGGTCCCGTCGCCCTGTCATTTGAGCTGCTCCAACCTCTCATCTTCCCCTTCAGTCTCTCCATTCATTTCATCCTCTGGGGCTCTGTTCCAGCGCCAGCTCATAATGGCCGCTCCGCTAAACATAGATCCCCGACGTTTACCCGGGCAGAGGCGGAGGTGAACATTTGCAGAGTGAACGGCGTAAGGAGGTTAAGTCTGAGAGTCGCCTGCAGGCTCTTTTTACGATGTTCAAGGAAAAATGTCCTGCAGCATTACATTTGTTGAGGCCTTATTTAAGGTTTAAGAAGTGTCATTACTTGACATTATAAATCATTATGGGATTTGGGGCTCCTCGGAGGCCGCGATCCCACAGAAGGAGCTCTGTTCATCTTACGCTGCAGTGCACAGATAGAGTTGGCTCCGTCCACCGTCTGATTTCCACAGACTTCAGTTTTTGCTATTAACCATTCCCCGATCCCAGCTTGGCATGTGCAGCGTCGGAGCATTAATAGCATTTTAGAGAAAACGGCGGCCTGGAGGTGCCAGTTATTCAGCCCATAGGAAGCTTTAGGATGTGGAGCAGTGACGCCGGCGCTCATAAACTCACTGTTTCCATTCCAGCAGAGCAGGGTGACGTCAAAGCCCGAGGTGCCCGACATGAAGCTGTTGCTGGCTCGAACGCTCGAACACAGAGTCTCATTAATGCAAAGTGACTGAGCTGAGCTGACGACTTCAGGAACGACAGCTTGTACCGCATCATAACGTCTGACTAGACGTGTGTGCCTTCAGCAAACAGGAGTATTCAGGCCTTTTAGTTCAAGCATTGACGCCTTTAGGAGTTGCCACGGCGACCATGTCAGCACAACAGTTGCCCATTTACACCATAGACTGTAAATAAAGATGGCGGACTCGTCTCCACTTCCTCTCGCTGTACAAACATCAAATTATCTCAGCAACAGGTGCCGTCGTCTTGCTCTGGTGACCTCATCTGGAGCCAGAGTTTGGTCCCGCCCACTTTAGCTGTCAGTCAACATTTTTGACTTTTTGTAATGTTATAATGTTAAAAGATATTTTCATGTTATTACGACATAAAAACTTACTTCGTTATAGCAAAACACTTTTCTTGTTGTAAGAAAATCTCTTAAATTGTCCTTATGTGACATCACCTAGAAAATAAGTTATCTCGCTAAAACATGAACAATTTCAACTTTATAAATGAAGCATTCACATTTTAATGAGAAACTTTATGTGTTAATGAGAAAATCTCCCTCCTATTATAAAAAAGTTTGTGACGTCACAGACGTCTTATCAAACCAATAAACCTTCCCCCTTATAATGAGACACTGATACGTGTTTCCCATGTGTTTGTAAGCTTAGCTTGTTTGCTAACATAAAGGGGGCGGGGCTTATGACCTAATGTGCTGCAGCCAGTCTCCGGGGGTTGATCCAGATGTGCTGGCTTCACTGTCATGTCGCCTATCTGTATGTATTAGCCTTCATTTGAGGTCCAGTGGGCGCCCCCCTAACTGACTCCCTCTGCCACGTGGTGCTGGTCAGGTAGAGCGCGGTGGACTCACTGTATCACAGCTGTCTGACTGAAAACATCTGCCTGTTCCTGGACACGAGCCTGACGAGAGCAACGAGACCGAACCAAACCAGCGGAGCCGTCGACCGCAAACCAAACTTTCCGCGGCTGCAGAGCTTGCAGTCCGAGCTCTGTTAATGTTTGATTGTCCTGTTTAGCTCTGGTGAAAAGGATTACGCGTTTCGGTTTGTGAAACGCTTTCGGAAAAAACAAGTTCATTCATGGACGGACGCGGCAGAAGGTTTTGATTGGAAGAGGGCGGGAAGCGTCTGCATGGTGACGGAAGCCTTTAAAGGCCTGAGTCAGAAAATAAATCTGCGTCGTCGTGATGTAAATAAGTTTTAATGTGTGTTTTAGTGCAGCTGCTTCATCCACAATGCCCTGTGTGTGTGTGTGTGTCACTAATGCTTCATCATTGTGTGTGTGTGTGTGTGTGTGACATGTGTTTAAGCTTAACAAGCAGCTCTTTGACTGTTTACCCGCAGCGTTTTGTTTGTCCTGCCGGCTCCTCGCTTTCATTCTTTGTTTGTAGAAGAAGAAGAAGAAGAAAGGGACAGTGCAGGGAAGTTATTGAAGGGGGAGTTTGGGTGAGGGGGGGGGGTGGGGGTAACAAATGCACATGTCAGCAGAGGAGTAGAGACAGATAGAGGGCAAATATTTACCGTGCTGTCCGGTTCACTCCCCAGGAGGCGCACGTAATGAAAGAGGAGGGCTGTTTAGAGGAGGGAGCTGCCGTTCAATTAGCATCTCCCACCAGCAGACAGCAGTTTGTGTACAAACACCCTGCTACTGAATTACTGGGGGGTGTGTGTCTGTGTGTGTGTGTGTGTTCAGGATGTGAGTTTGTATTTGTGTGTTAATTAAAGTATTATGCAGATTCCTTCATGTTCGAATCTGTAAGTGGTGTTTTCAGGGTGGGGCTGCAGGGTGTGTGTGTGTGTGTGTGTGTGTGTGTGTGGAGAGGAGGAGGTGGTAGCGGGGGGGGGTCTTTCCAGCTCTTCATTATGTAAACAGTGTTTATGTTGTCCACTGAGAACCCCCACAGGGATGTTTAGACAGAGGCCTTCATCAACTAACGCTGAGGCCATTAGCAGCACACACACACACACACACACACACACACACGTTTGGACTCCTAGGCTTGTGAGGACCCTCTTTGACATAATGCATCCACCTAACCCCTCGAAATCCAGTCTGGACCGTCAAACGGCCTCTTTGAAGGAGAGAACTGTCCCCTGAAACTCACGCTGGTTCTCACAAAGGTGGACAAACACACACCGGCACACAAAGCATGAAGATAAAGGCAGGAGCCACACTCCTTTGACCACACACACACACACACACAGACACACACACTTCAGATACCCTCATATCTTAGTGTGTGTGTGTCGGAGGGAAGTCGTGGAGGGGAGGTGTTGAAGCTGCGAACGCTCTACCTCACATTTCTGGAAAACAACTTTGCGGCATCCTGACGTTTCCATCCAACAAACACAATACTTTCCTCTTTATGTCATCGAGTGTCACCAGGCAGCGTATCCCACATACCGTATCCCCCCGAAATCTAATCAAAATCATACCCGCGCAGGCATCAGCACGCAGAAAACATATAGCACGAGCGTCATCTGCAATCAAACGACGGCTGCGGTGCACAAACTGCTAATTGGAACTGGCAGCAAACGAGCGAGCTCGGGCCAAACATTTTGGAAAACGGGAATAAAGAGATTGGAAGGGGCATGTTAATTACCCCGGGGTGCATTCAGACATCAGAGGACACTTGTGCTGTAATGGCTGTATGTTCGGCTGTGACTTGTTGCAGCTGCGGCACAGGAACGTGATGATTTAACGTTGATGTTAAGAGGAAATGCAATAAATAAAAAACAAAGTGCGAAGCTGTGAGAGATACAACATCCCTGTTTATAGGAAAATAAAACTGGTTTAAATCGAAGTTTTGAGTGAATCTGCAGCTCTGACCTGAAGAAATTCAAATTTTACTGATGAGGAACAAACAAAGATGCAGAAAATAAACAAAACTGTGTTTGTTGTTTTCATTTAAATCTGCTCTCATTGATTACCCAAATGACTTTAATGTGAAAGGGGTGACAGGAAGTGATGATGATCGTCTCTCGGCTCATTGTTTCTGCAGCAGCTGCACGTTTTTGCTGCGGGGCTGGTGGAGACCAAAACTGAGCTGAAAACACAGTGAATATTATAAAGAGTTCACGATGCCAACATCATAATTTAATGTTTAACTAACAGAGCTTTTGTAATATCTGTGCATTTTAACGTTATGTTAAAATTAAGATTTTGTTTAACTCTAGAAAACAGTAAAAACGAGTCCTCACTCTTTCTTTCTGTTTTCTCCTGCTTAATTCCATCTTCTCTGCATTCCTCGGCCGTTCTTCCCTTGATTTCCTATTACAGGGAGCATTTTTCTGACCCTGTTTACTGTAAACTGTGCTGATCCTCAGGAAACTGCCTCACAGCCAGAATAAAATACAGATGTTTTACTGTGAAACATGCTACACACAAAGAAGAAAACAGTGTTTTCAGTGTAAATAAGTGAGGAGATGTGATTTCAGCCTGGATATAAACAGCGAGAGGGAAATTCAGGTTAGCTCTGACTGTTGCAGGTGGTTAACAACACATTTTATTATAGTTTGATCATTTTGTTTAATGCGCCTCCTTATGTTGAACGACAGCCAGGCTACGCTCCTCAGCAGTTCACTTTGCTGCAGCAGGTTGCAGGTTTGCGTGCCGTGCCTACGATGATGCATTCAATCACAGCAGCGAGCTCGCCCCTAGCATGACGCTGCTTTCACTTGCACACAGCGCAGACTCTGACTCAGATGCAGCACCTGTAGCAAGGAAGCGAGCAGGCTCGGTAACGGCTCCTCTCGTTGTGGATTCTGGATGCTGGAATACCAAAGACCTCTGGGGTCTCCAGGGGTTTATCTCCTTCTTATCAGGAACTCTTCCTCTTCCCTTCCTCCAGTCCACCACTTAACACAGGCTGCCCGTGGCTGCCGCGCCATGTTTAGAAAAGTGGAGGGGTCTCAGAAGTGAAGCCACTGACTCATCCGACCACAACACACACACATACACAGTGTCCAAATGTGCAAATCTGCAGCCCTCAGGTACTCTAAACACACACACGCCATATTGCGTGCTGTCCCTGTGTTTAGTCTTAAAAAGTCCGGGGAACGCCCCTCCTTTGAAGCTGCTAAGAAGCCTGAGCATGCCTTCCAGCATCTCCCTGCGCCGGGTTTGGAGCTGCTGCAGCCTATATGGATCCAGTTAGAGCCTCACTATAGGAACGTTCATATTTTGTCTTTATGGGCATGTAAAACATTCTGTTTATATTATAATGCACCGCAGAACGGTCTATTAGCAGTAATAGGCTCCTTGGCAAACCTCCAGAATAATGAATAAAATAAACAATGTGTGTATTCATGCCCGTCACAGGCCGACTGTAACGCAGAAACACTGAGACACGGGCGATAAAAGACGTTTAGGGATAATTCAGTGTCTTGAATTGAATTAGCAGCGCAGCCCCGAGCGGCTTTGGGGGGGAGGGGGCACATAAAACAGGAGATTTTGACTTTTCTCCTGGTTTTTAAGGCGAATACAAAAGTAGCAGTTTGTCTTTAACAAGGCATTTTAAACGTGTTGCTGCTCTTTGCTGGTCCAGGAGGTTCATTCTGCTCTGACAGAGACAGGAATCCTCTTTTGCTGGCAAAGAAATAACTTTAAATGTTGATTTCAACACCCAGAATGATTTTCCATATAGTCATTTTATTATGTTAACTGCTTAATTTTATTTCAACTTTCAATTTTGTCAGCGCCTAATTAAAAACCAGTGCTTTTAACACTTTACCACTGCAGGAACCTGGACTCTTCAGGTCAAAGACCTCAGGAACCTTTCTGGCAGTTTGACGGACGGAGACAGGGTCTGAAAGCGGCTCCTGACACCAGAAAAGTCCCTATCGCACATCAGCATTCTGCAGAGCAAAGCACTGAGTCTCTGGACGACTCGAACAAAGCAGTTTTTGTTCATTTATCGGCTTATTTACCTAATCTTCATGGTTCTTCAGATGCAGCTGAAAAGCAAACAGGAATGCGTGCCTTTAGGTTCCTGCAGCTTATAGATTCCTGGGACTGTTTCATAAAAAAACAACAAACTCTGAATGTTTATATGCACAAAATGGACAAAATATGTTAACAACTGAACGTTGCATCCAGTTGTGCATGTGTATAATATGAATTTTCCATATTATGTTGATAAAAAATCTGCTTGTGCATATGAACTGAATATAGGTGCAGTTTTATTAACTCTAGTATTAACTTTCCAGCATTAACTGACCTTTCCCGAGCAGTTCTCACTGTAGCTGGATGTTTATTTGGGCTCGCTGTCAGGAAGCAAAGCTCAACCTGTGACTGAGCTGCATCGGACGCTCTGCAGTGGAGCAGGCGTAAACACCGACCGTGAAACACGTCCCGGGCGCTCGCCAACATGCAGCCAGTGAGGATTAAAAGGGCGAATTCTCAAACGTGTCACCCAGCTGCTGTGTTTTCAACCGCTGAGGCAAACGTTCACACTATTATCCCATAATTAGAGCTGAGTAGAAAGAGTGGCCACACCCATTGATTCAGTGTTTTTACCACACCCATCAAAACCTTCAGGTGTGTTGGTGCCGGGTCTTTATTGCACACACGGTATAATTAAGTCTCAATGTGTGGCTCCTCTTCTGAAACTGAAACAAAATGCAGAAACACCTCCTCTGGTCTCGTACCAGTCTCCCCCGCTGGCGTTAAGACAAACAAAGACAACCTCATTGGTACGTTAGTCCAAATAGGATTCGCTGAGGGCGCACACAGAGCCACCAGTGTGACCTCTGCGATGGCTGATAAGGCCTCCTGCAGCGAGACGGGGATATAAGAAGAGGACAGACCCTGGAGGAAGACACTGAAATAAACACTGCACCATCAGATAAGCACAAAAACAACCAAACCGCCAAACCCCCCCGGTTCTCTCTCTTCAAAGTGCAACGGATGCATGTGAATGTACTTATGCAGGCGATCATGTGAGTGCATACACACATCGGTGCTGGGACTGTTTAGGTCGGATAGGAGTGGTTGAGGAGCGTCCCAGAGGGGAGTCGGCCGTTCCTCTGGCCTGTCTGGAGATAAGACCTCGAACACTCCTCCTGGAAAATCCCCTGGTTTCTCCTCCACAGTCGTCTTTTCTTATCTCACACTTCAATATCTATCAAGCGTCTCCTCAAGCTTTAAACCCTCCTATCTCATAATGACAATTTAAAGTTCAAGCAACTCATATAAACCATCTAAAAATCTAAAAACATGGTCCCAAAAGTACAGAAACAGCTTAAATCACAAACTCATTTTTAACAATAATCTATTTGCAACAGGCTCAGAGTAAATACTGACTGAATATGGCAAAGAGAGGATCATTTGATGCAGTCAAATCTGTCATAAAACATTATTTCACTGCCTATAAACTGTCTCATGTTGCTTTAATATACATGTGCATGCAAAGGTTATCATGCAAGTTTTCTGCAGGCGCTCATTTAACTCACACGGCTGAACAAAATGTGACTTTATGGATGATTTTTAAGGAAAATCAGCTGTTCAGGGAGCAACACTCACGCACAACATCTGCAAAGAACAAAAGGTCTTGGTGTCACCCGTCTGCACACTGACCAGCTCTCGCCTCTTGCTGCTTGGATGATGTTTGATGTTTCAAATATAAAATTTGCTGGTGATGTGAAACTGTAAGGCCCAATCAAATACCAGCATAGCATGCCTAAAAGATGCCTGTGAGACCAATGAGAGCACATGTTTGCTCAAATCTTGGATTTGCCTGGACTTATGCAAACCTTAAACCATGACTGTAACACCACTTCCAACAGGTTAGACTTAAGTTTTCGTGATCCCTTTGCTAAATCCTTAAAGTTAAGTGCTTTTACTCCTTTGATCAATGCACCTCTCTGCAGACCCAGACCCTGAGAGCTTAGGTTTCTGCATTTTACATCTTGACAATATGTAGACCAGTCTCCATGCTGCATTCAGACAGCTCACGTTTGCTGCCCGAGCTTTTCAGCATTTGTTTTCACTCCTCTTTATGCATAAAATGCCAAATACAAACCCTAATGTGAACCCTCACTGTGAGGAATGTAACCTCCAACTGTTTGTTTAGCAGATATACAAAGATAATTCCCCCTCTGTTGTGAACGAAATGTGTTTTGAGTGTCTGAGTCGATGTGCAGTGACAGGATTCCTGCATGTTTTGTCGGTTAGAGTGGGGCCTTCAGAACGATGACCCCAGACTCACCTCTGTGCACAGCGCTGGGCCCGGGGAACCTGCTTGGCCCCAATAATGAGATCATTACCAACAGTTAATTAAAAGCGATGCGTCTTCTAAAGCTTTGCCCCATATCGCAGTGTCCAAACAATTGCGTCCCTTGTGGACACCCGAGGATGAAAGGGTGAGCCAAATGGAGGAGAACGCCTATTGTCCTTCTCCTGAGAAACTGTCTTCCCTCGCTTTTTGCCTTTCAATGAATTCTTTGTGTGCGCGCCCGAGGTCCCGGGCAGCGTTCTCGGGTTCAGGGGGACAGAGCCGAGCTGAGCCGAGCTGGGCCACAGTGTCAGCGGGCCGGAGCCTGGGGATGGACGGAGTCCTGATGAGCGGAGGGTGAGAAAGAGCAGAGGGCAGCAGGGAAAGATGAACCGATTCTCTGTAAAGACACAAACGTTTGGAGGCCAGTTCAGAAAACTCTGAACCACTTTTATTTGGATGTAAGTATGCAAGACTGATTTTAAGTGAAGCAACATTCACATAAACATCCATAAAGTGAATTTTGGAATAAAATTAGGCCTTTTTATCTGGACTGTGCAGTCTAACCCTTATCATCACAGGCTGGTCCATCACTGTCCTGGATGTTACATGTTGAACATTTTATACAACAGACATTTTGGCTCGTCACAGTCGGTACAAACACAGGTGTTGCTAAAATAACATTAACCATGACTGTTTCATTCAAAAGTCCATGACACTAGCCAATCAGAGGCAGGGCTGGGCGGCTCATAGCGCATTGTGGTTGGGAAGTGTTTTATTGTCTAGTTAGACTTTGATGCATGAAAGTAAACTATTAAGCAATTACTAACAAGTTTAGTTGAAATTTGCAATCTTAGGGCGAAACCTTAACATTCGCTCAAAATCAGAGAATTTTCAGTTATTTTAATCAGGCGTAATCAGAGAAATATGCAGTTTTGTTCTCATTTGTCCTTTAGTTGGCCTGAATGAACTGTGTGGTTTCTGCAACACTTGCACAATACATACTCGCTGTGTGATAATGTTTTGTCTCCAGACTCCTTCAGGATCATTTTCCCGTCTCTCTATCTGTCACCATGATAACACACATGTTCCATAGTTGGAAACTGTCGTTTGTTATCTGCTGTGTGCTGATTGTCGCGCATGAGGAGAACCTTGGAAGAGGAACCAAGCTTCCAGACAAGTGTGCTGAGTATATCTCCTGGTCTGGTGCCACTTCCTGCTATCGCTTAGACCCCGTGTCTGCGGGACCTTGAGAGGACCTTGACAGGACACCATCTGTCCTGAGAGAAAGAGGCCTTCAGAGATAAGCCTCAGAAACTGGAGGGGGGAGAAAAGCATAAAGTTGCTTGGATGAAACAGGGCTTTATTATTGGACAAACAGTCATGTGACTCCTGATCAAAGACCACACTGTACAAGTCTGTTTGAAGTGGTCAAGACTTTGGGACTTTATTTACACAAGCCTTAGATTAAGGGCTGAGGTATGTTACAATTCATATCACACAAACATAACCCTTGTGTGTCTTTTTACTCATTGAACATAAGGTCAGTGTCAAGATATTGGTGCTGTGGAGGGGTGGTGATGAGATTAAGGCGCCAAACTCTGCAGAAACATCTAAAAACTTTAGCTGGAGACAGTAAAACATGACGTAGTCTACAACATGAATGCGGTGCAAACAACACCGCAGGAGTGTTTTAACGTCTGACGAACTTTTCCCCTCTCATTTCAGACAACCTGTTCCCGTGGCCTGATGGAGAGCAATGCGAGGAATGGCGAGGACTCCTTCCTACCTGCCTCTTAACCTCTGTGAAAAGCTCCCGTCGGCCCATTTCTGTCGCAGCTCTTTTGTCATTCCTCACATTCTCCTCCATTACATAAACAGGCTTGAAGCTCACCTTGGCGCCTCTTCACCTCGAGCCGCCCCGCAGGCGTGTAATTAGGCCTAACCTCTCCTGTTCAAGCAGTGTAATGACATGATCTACACGTATCGCAGAGGCCCCGCAAAACGCTGTGGAATCACAATAATGTCTGAAGGTCTATTTCTGGGAAGGATGTGAGACTGGATATTAAACAAAAGTCACGTGGAAGCTGCCATTTAACTAAACAGCTAGCTTAATTTTGATGCTGTGTGCCTATACCTAGCCTTGCTAGTTAGCTGGTCCTGGCCTCTGTTTCAGTTTTTCGCTAGCCAGTGGTGATCGTAGAAGCAGGGGACATTTGATGGTAAGTAGAGGAAAAAAGTGTTTATCCACAACAACAGCTAATTGATTTATTCACAATTACTCAAGTGTTGCTGTGGCTACAGCTAATGATAGCTGACAGTGACATTTAGCTGTTAGCTAGCTGACGTCCTAATTGGTATTTGGGTATGTAGCAGACTAAAGGAAAGGAGGCAATGATATGGAAATGAAATAAAAATGTACTTTTAAAGAATGTTTTTGGAGATTATGTGAATGAATGTGAATGATGAAATAAAGAGGTTGAAATTTAAGTTTTAATCAATAATTTATTGGTTTATGTGCTGATTCACAATTTTTCAAGCTGTTGCTAAATGGCCCACATTTAGTAGCAAAATTAGCATTGGTAGCTAACTTGCTAATAGGTAATAAGGCATGTAATAGGCTGAGGGATGATTAAATAAAAAAATACTTTTTAAGAAGGACTTTTCAAAATGATACACTTGCATTTGTTAATTTATGTGTTTTAGGAACCATATTATTTAATCTGCAGTCATATACAAACACGTTTGTGCGTCTCTGTGGGATGGGTCTATTACCCAGGACTTTACCTGCAAGCCTTCACCTTTCTGTCACCGGGGAAACAGGATGACGTGAGCTGCTGTGTATGCTATTTGGGGGTGTATTTCCAGGTGGGGGAGTGGCAGCAAGAAAATGGTCTTTCAACGTGCCTCGAGCTAGTTGTTGAAAGCTGAGAAACTCCCAAACCCATATTTAGAGAAGAAAGACGGAGAAGTGAAAGACGCTGTTTGTGGTGGCTAGAACACAGTAACCGCAGTGTTGAGTTTTTAAGGGATTTAAATCAAAAGTTTGGCATTTTGTCATAGTGACGGTGCCAAAAGCATCAGAAGGACATTTAGCGTCTTATCACAAATACACATGTGTGCAATGGGGGTCTAACTAAAGCGTCGCATCTACACCGAAATGAACGCAGTGACCAAAATGTTTTATTTGCCTTCATACCCACTCCACTCCGTGTTGTGTTTCAAAGGCATATCATTTCCTTCTCCTCCAATGAAAATGAAAAGAGGCTTTGAAAAGCTCCCAGTGAATCCTATTAAAAGAAATATCATATAATTCAATTCTTTTTTTTTAACCAGAGGGGCTCGTGAACAAAAGAGCTTCAAACATCTTCGTGCAACATCTGTTTGCAATGCCCTCCAATTCTGGGCACCGGGCAACCAAAAGGAGGAACAGGAAGACATTGTGCTTTTCGTCATCGGATACAATCTGATTTGCACACAACAAAGGAAGAAGACGTAAATCCTAATCTGTTGACGTTGTGGGATGTTTTTTTTAAAGATATGTATTGTAGTTGCATTAAGATGACATCAGTGATCAGTGCTCAGGGTATAGCTTTCTGGCCTTTAGCACAACGACTTTGTTAAAAGCTGGAAAGTTTCCATTTGGTTCCTGGTCTCAATTGAATCCTCTCTTTTCAAAGAAGCCACAGAGACTTACTGAACTATTTTGTTTAACTTTCCAATTAAGCCATTCCTTTTTGTTTTTGTTTTGTTTTGTTTTGTTTTTTTCTTTTTTAGAGGACACATCCGTTTCCCATTACCGTGCTCCACAACATCCCTAATTGGACAAAGGACAGTGTGCCCGCGAGTCAGGAATATGATGTCACATAGCCCTATAACGTCCTAAACATGACAAGATGGCGTTCTTTCCCTGGCAAACATGTGTCTACGAAGACCTCCTCCGTTCGTTATGTCTTCCTGTTTTCACAGCTCTAATCATTAGAAGACATTAGAGGTCAGCAGTGTAAACAGACAGCGAGATGTTGTGTAAATGTTATGCTCTCAGTGAGTCACCTCACACCATGTGTTGTGTTATTAGATCTGAATTAATTACAGTAAGAGCCCATGAAGCATAAGCGCCCCTTGTTGTAATGACAGAGCAGTTTGTTTTCATTTGGACAGTGAATTGTCCCTCTTAGTAAGAAACATCCAGGATAAGTTACAGCGCAGGCTGCTTTGAAGATAAACTATAACCCTGTTTGTTCTCGGTATCTGGGAGTCCGCCTGTCTGTCTGCCAGTGGGAAAATGATAAATACTGACAGACGGTAGGACTGCTGACTGTACTCTGCAGTAGGGATAAACACGTATGAGTAGAGGGGCACATGCTGAGCTGTGAGCAGCAGGAGTGGGGTTAATAGGCGAACACGCAAACCACTTTTACCTCTACCCCAGAAAACCTTTAATCAACCTTGACCTTTTAATGTGCAATTTAGGCTACAATATGGCTGACAACAGTACAATATGACGATACCGACGGCTAAGCTAATCTTGCGCCGGCGTGATTGATCTGGAGAGGCACGGCAGACAGCTCCAGCTGGAGATCAAAGGAAAGCCTCTCCTGTGCAGAAGAAGAGGAGGGAGGGAGGTTGGAGGTGCGTCCCGCCCCCGTCCGACAGTGCCAGATGTTCTCCTCTCTCCGTGTCCCATCATGCTTGATAATTGCACGGCGCACCGTAGGCTCCGCCCATGCCCCCTTGACATTAAAGTGCAGCGCCTGGCGGGGTGCTGGGCTCTGCAGAGCTTTGAATTAGTCCTGGATACAGCAGTTACACAGGCTTCACCCCATACTACACACACAAGTACACACCTCTCCACCTACGTCCATAACACCAAAGAGGCCCTGAGTGGCCTGCAGGTCCCCAGGCTAAGGGGCACGATCCTCGGCCAATTACTGATCTGCAGGCTGGCAGCTGGTGGGACTGGAGGTGGAGGCAGTGGTTGGGAGTTTACATGCGTGTTTACACCACATGAAACCTCTCATTTCCCAGCGTGTCTCGCATCTGAAAGTCCAGCTTAGTTGCGTGCTCATCCCTCCTTGTTCTAGTGTGAGTCACCAGCCTCTGCAGGCCCTGAGGCCTGTTCCACTGGCACCAGGCCTCCTCTCTGCATTGCCATCATTATAGGTGTCCCAGGGAGCCATGGGGGCTGAAATTAGGGCATGCAAGGACAGATAATGACAAGGCGGAGATGCTGCAGACATGACACTAGCTGTTAGCCAGGCAAACTGGCTCCATGTGTCCAGAATCAGTCCCACTGTCTCCTCCCTCCTGACCCCCACCTCCCTGGTCATTGTGGCCCAGTGAGAGGCTCCCCTCGCTGGGCTGTCTGGGTGAGTCAGGTGCCTCCTCCGTCTGTCCGCCAGGGGCCAGATGGGAGATGATAAGTGGCTGTCGGCTGCAGGTGGTGCAACGGCTGCACACACACTCAACTGTTACTATCTCTGTCTACAGACACACACACACACACACACACACACACACAGATACACACTGTCACTGGCTGTTCTATCATCACTAGCCATGGCCAGATCCACACAGTCCCTCCTGCCCTTCAGCCTTAACCCTGGTGCACCTGTACCGCTGAGGATACACCCAGAGATAGACACGGCCTTGCTTTTATTTGTTCATTCATTAAAGGCCTGGTTTGTCTCACACAGGGAGGGTGCAGTGTGCTGTGTGAACAGTAAGACCATTGAAAATGTTTTGGTGAATGGATCCAGATGTGACGGGATAGGGAGGCAGCTCAGGGTGCACTGGGTTTAATGTGTTTTCTTGGATACAATCATGTTTTTAACAGTTTTTATTTCACATCGCAATGAAAGAGCATTTTATTTTCAACATTGTCCTCTAGAATTACATGCAATAGTAAATTTACAACCTCCTGAATGAGACCAGAGCTACATGGTGCACCTCCTGCAGTTCTACCATGTGCTCACCTACAACACATACCCATTACCCAGCTGTCGATAAATTACACCAACAGTGCGAGCAGGATGTGTTTACATAACCCACAGTGTTGCTCTACTGGAGTTATGTTTTGATTTTTCCCATATTGCCCCACATTGTTTCCAAACTCTAGTTTCCCCAAGGTCGCGTACCCTGTTAAATCACTAACAGAGGCCACAGCCTGTCTCCCATCCAGAGAGGCAGTGGGAGGGGAGTGAATGAAAGCTAGGCGAACAGTTTTCTGCCAACTCTTGGCACGTTCCTCCCTTCCAACTCATGAATGAACACTAATATAATATAAAGACTATGTAACACCCCTCCCATCATTCCCACCCACCTCCATCTTTTCCTCGAGTTGTGCTGCAGCGTGCGGCCCTGGAGCCTGTTTGACACGCAGGAGTGTGAGGGACCTAAGCGGCTGGAGTCGGACCGTAAAGCTCCCGTCTCCTCGGAGATCCCCCCAAAGCTTTGATGGCGTTTTGACGTTAATGCCCCTCCGCTCAAAGCACAGCGAGCAGGCGGGCACTGTAAATGGGGTTCATTGTGCAGGGATACTGTAGGTCGTGTGTGTGTGGTGTAATGCAGGAAGGAGGTATATGATCAGCTGCGTGTCCCTGTGGTTAACGTGCAAGATTAAATAATAGACCATCATAAAACATCTGTGGGGAAAGTTAAAACATATTACATATACTGTATGGAAGGCAAATATGAGTAACATGAGGAGAAAGTATGGATGGCTATATTGTACGGGCACAAGGAATAATAACAGTGCCCAGTAACTCTTTATTTATTATCTATACGAGTATAATCAGTCTCCTGCATTTCATTTTAAAACTAAATTCAAGCAAATTGCTTAAATAATGTCTTTATTATAAATTATGAGGTGTAAATGATAATAAATGATAAGCTGGGGCAAAGGTCACTAGCCATGGTCATTCATTAACCATCAACTGCAGAAATAAGTTTTAAGATGCATCACTACTGCAGTCTGTGAGAGAACCAAGGACTCACTTCTTTATGTTTGAATGCCATGACTGTGTGTGTACATAGTAGAGGCCCTTGTTTGCCTTTGTCCTAAAGCCTTTACTTTGATAATATTAGAAATGCTGCAGATTCCTTGTCTAAAAAAGGGTTTAACACAGGAAAGTAAGAAATATTCCATCCTGCTATCCATATTCTTCTTTTGCACATTTCATCTTTCATCTTTTTGATGCAATCACACACACACTGGCTCCCTTGTTCTTTGCTTCCAGGATTCGATGCACCGCGGCGTCTACCGCTCTGCTGTCACATGTGAGCGGTGGCTTGTGGAGTTTGCGGTGCGACCTTGTGTTTTTGAAGCGAGGGGAGTGATAGGATCTGCGCTCTGATCTCACCATAATCACATTAGTGCTGTTTGAACTTTGTTTTTCTTCCCCTTGCAGGGATTCGCTCTGGCCAAATAAACTTATATGAAATGTATTTACAGAAGATCGCAAACTGATGCACAGCAGATAGAAAACAGGGAAGATTTGTTTCATGTCACCCGCCCACCGCCGCCAACTTTGTCTTTCTTTCCTCTCTTTCATGTCAGTTTTTATTCTTCTCGTCCCTCCACCACCACCACCACACTGCTATCTGTCTGCCTCTATCTTTCCTCGCTTTGCTGTCTCTCCTCCCTCCTCTCTGTCCGTTCTCTCTGCAGGTTATCAGGTCAAAGTGAAGTGCATGCCACTGAGTGCACTGGCCTTTCCCTGGGAGACAGGACAGACAGTTCCTCTAATGAAAAGATAGGATAAAGATTTAGACCTTACTTGGTTGTATCATCATTATTATTTGTTAACGCATACACAATCACAACATCTCAGCTCTGCACCCCTTAACAATCAAACGATACAACAGTGCTGTTGGAACAAGAACATATCAGTACACAGGGTACCATGGTTGTAAAATATCAAATTACATTTGGTACAGTTGGAAGTAAGAGAAAGTAGTGATTCTTTTGCACTATTATTATACTACAATACACATTTTCATTGAAAAACTATTAAACTACACTAAGTCTACTCAATGATATCTCTGTAAGACTGTAAAGGATAGGGACTGAACCTGATACAGCTTTGCACTGAAAGGGTTAAGGATTTCATGAGCTGGACACTATAGTTGGAGCAGTTTTGTGGCATGGAGTCATTCATTTCTCAAGGAGCATTTGAGGATTTATTGTCAGAACGTCAGGTCTTAAAAGTCTTTGCTTAAAAGTGAAGCATTTCTTTTAACATAAACAGCAGTTCAAACTGAATGACAGATTGACTCTGAGTTCGGAAAAGTCAATTTGAGAGCTGGAGCCCACATTCCCCCCGCCCCATAATGTCAGCCCCATCTCTTTTTTATAAGGCGCTCGAAATAGTGCAAGATAAAATATCAAAAGGCGACTCAGCGAAAGAGAAACGTCTTGCACAGTTATAATTTAGCCTTCAGAACAAGCCCAAATGGAGCTTCTCTCCGGCTTTATTTAAGAAGGAGTGGAGGGAAAAAAATAAAGGAGTCAGGAAGCCAAACCATCCCTGAATGATTTAGAAGCCTCAGTGCTTGGTGTGGCCATAATTATGGCTGTGCGAGATTGAAGGGTAGGAGGAGATGCTGGAGCCGAGGCCAAGATTATAGTCTGTTCTGTAAAGACAGACTGAGTGGGACTGAATGAGCAAGAATGGGGTTTGAGAGACAGATACACAAAGGAGAAACAAGAAATGGAGAATAAGGGGAAAGAGAAATGGAGGAAAATATGTTAGAAACATGCTAACATTCTCTCTGTTAGCAAGAAAGTGTTAGCAAGATACAACAATGCTCACGTTGTTAGCAAATAGGCAAACACACAAAAGTATTAGCAGGAAACAAGCTAACATTAATTTTGCTGCTAAGAAAGTATTAGCAAGAACCTCACTTATTTAGCAGGAAATTATTAACTAGATAACAAGCTAACATGCTTTTCATTAGCAAGAATGTGTTAGCAATAACACTTATTTTGATAGCAAAAAAGTATTAGCAAGAAACAAGCTAACTCTCACTTTATTAGCAAGAAAGGATTAGCATGAAGCTCATGTTGTCCAGGAAGTGTTAGTAAAGAAGAAAAAAACTGGTGAGGGGTTATTAGCAAGTTGTTAGAAAACATTCACTTTGTATAGAGAAGTATTAGCAAAAAATGCTGTAATTCCATTTGTTAGCAGTAAATGATTAGCAAGAAGCTCATTTTGTTGAAACTGTTAGTAACATTCACTAGCTGTTAAGTTATTGGCACACACTTTTTTTTTAGTAAATGAGACATGCTAACATTCACTTAATTAGCAAGAAATGATTAGCAAGAAGTTCGATTTGTTAGCTGGAAACTAGCAAACAATAAGCAAACACTTAATTATTTAGCTGGAACAAAAAACTGAGAACTAACTAATGGGCTAACCGTGTTAGCTAGGGAGGTTACACAAAGAATAGCTGTTAGCAAGGGCTTGTTAGCAAGTTGTTGGCAAACTCACACCGCAGCAAGAAAGTGTTTGTTTTTGGCTAACACGGCATCAAAGTGAGCTTCTTGCTAGCATGTAGACAGTTGCTAAGCAATCCTTTCATTAGTTAGCAAGAGATCATTAGCAGGAAATAATCAGCATCAAATCAGATAAGCACCGTACTAAAAGCACAAGAATTTAAAAAAGACAGTTTGAAAAGTAGTTTATTAGGTGCTACACTCTGAACTCTGCCATATTTGTCTACGTGACAGCCTGCTGTGGCTTATCGTACGAATGCGGATCTCTGGCCTGATCCTAAATCCAGTCTAGGACATCCATCATGATTCCACCACACATCCAGATCCTCTATAGTGGGAGGCACAGAGGCCGAGAGGGATGTTCTTTTTTTCCAACCATGACTACAGTCCGAAATAGCTCAAAACAGGCAGCACATCAGCCGAATGACTCCCCCCGCAAATGATTTCTCCATATTGGATTGAAATGAAATGGTAAATTGTGCCAAGCCAAAGCTGTCAGGGACTGTTGGAGGGATGTTAGCTGACTGAGGGCACTTTGTCTCTCTATCTGCACATTCCTGTTCTAAAAATATGTTGTTACTTACAGCTATGTTACATCAGTTTGAAAGAAATATGTTGAATGAATGGATGTAAGAGAAGGAGAGCACAACAAACCCACACAAGGGCACACTATAAATACTCCTAAAGTGGAACCTACACATACACACCCATGCTGATTAAAACCAGGTCTCTTCAGGGTCATGTTGTGATTGGTCAGGTGGAGAGCAGGGTTTTTTGGTCAAAGGGGGGAAACTATACTCTGACATGGCCCCCTAATGAGTCCAAGTACACACAGGGAAAGGATACAGGCACACACACACACACACACACACATCCCACCCTCCCTTTTAAGGAGGGCAAACATAATTTATGAAACCCTAGAACTTTCCCTGACTTACCAGAGTTTCCTGCGACGGGGAGGAAAAAGGGAGATTCTCAGTGACTTTGATGAAAGCCAGGGAGGCCACTTGACTCTAAAGGGGTCCAGAGTTGTTTAGGCTTGGTTTTGCTGGAAGATAGTGACTAATTGAACTTATCAAGCGGTCAAACGCTGGGGAAAAGATCCCGGGAGGGCATGCACCAGCAAGCTGAGGGGAAGACAAATGTGAGAAGATGATCCTCAGATAACACACTTCCTTCCAGACGCCGTGCAGAATGCATGTATGAATTCATGCATAACTTGGTCACATTTATTTAATTTTTATGCATGACAATAATGCTCATATTCTTATACTCCCTTTTCAGCAACCATTTTTCTTTCCATTCGTCTGACAAATTGAATTCTTATGTCTCTGTTGACCTGATTAAAGTGAGGTGAAGATGAAAAATACAAATGTGCAAACACAAAATTTATAGTAAGTAGATGTTTTCAGTGCAGTTTTACTATATGTGGGCCTTTTCTGACATGCTCATATGGCAGCTAATGTTAGTAAACAATGACATTACTCTAGTTCATATTTGGACTTTTTCACGTCTACTTGATTTATTCTCAAGTTGTGTTATGTGAAATTACATTTTAACATTAAACTACCTCATATTTGTCATGTGAGGGTACAGTTTTTTAGCAAGAGTCACGTAAGCTAGCTTTAACTGGTATGACAAGCGTGTTCAATTACTGTTATTTGGAGTAAATGAAGGCTGCTCTTGGCACAGAAAAGTAAAATTAGAGTAGAAACAAAATTTATTACAGTTTATTTTAATTTATGAGGGTACATCAGATGGATCTGAACAAATCTATCAAATCTAAACATTTAGCCCACTTCCCTGTGACCTTTGACCTTTTGACCTCTGTCGTCAAAGTCCATCAAGGCGAGCGATAACCATTTAAACTGGGAAAAGGTGAGGTAAGCACTGTGCAAACACACACACACACAAACATTGCATCACCCTGCTGCAGAGACCGGTAGGCGTCTGGATGACACCACATCTGAGTGACAGCTTGACGCCTGTTTGTCTATGGAAGCAGCATTCACATTGTTTTCTCTGAACCGGCATCTCCCCGAACACAATAGCGGTTAATGCCCCCCCCCACCAGCCCGACACTCTAACTCCCATTTTACTGAGCTCCAGGAGCCTATCATTTGGTGGGTGGCAGTTTCTGGTGGCTTTTGTGGTTAGATGACTAAGTCAGTGCCTTCACGATAATATTACACCGGGAGACGAAGACGGAAGGAGTGAATTACCTGGGAATGATACAGGATGTGTCATCCTGTGTTTCTGTGTCAATGATTATCAGGTACAATAACCGTAACTTATGTTACTGAATGAATGAATGAAGCGTTTTAATCCTTAAAGGACAATTCTGGTGTTTTTAATGGTTGCAGGTCTATCTTATTTCACCCAGTCTAACCTCTTTCATTCATTATCACTATAATGTCTTTGTACAGGTGGAATAAATGAATTATATCATGTTTATAATTATGACTTAGAATTGCTGGTATTTATATTTTCTAAGGTTGGACAGACCTATGCTAGCTGTTTCTACCTGTTTCCAGTCGTTATGCTAAGCTAAGCTAATAGCCTGCTGGCTGTAGCTTCATATTTAGTGCACAGACATGAGAGCAGTGTCAATCTTTTCATCTAACTTTTGTGAAAAAGCAGAAAAAGCAGATTTGCCAAAATATTATTAGTGTTCCTGAAAGACTGAAATCAGTCAAACGTCTGGATTGTATCTGTGTGCATTGTTTTACAGTGTTCTGCTGAGGTCTTTGGGTTTCAGAACCTAAAGTCAGACTTTTTTCTGTTTATAGAGATATGTAGATGTTAAATCATGATAACATTAAGTGCTTATTCAGACATGAGTCCAACATGCAGGGTATATCTAGGCTAGGTATATCTAGACTAGAGCACCATTGCTGTTTTCGAAAGAAGACCTGTGTCTTGTTGTCATCACACTTACATGTCACCCGTAACTGTGGGTACCTCCTCACAGGACGCAGTGTGGTCCATACTGTCTTTCAGCTGTTAGTGCATAACTGAAACCCTGATCTTGCCTAAAAATAGTGTAACATTATGTGTGTGAACTTCAAAAGGTTGAAGGATTTACCCTCCGCTACCGATGCAGTTTCTGATGTGGTTCTGCATCACGGTGGTGAGATTAGAGATCATCTACACATACACACGCTCAAATCCTGTTGACCATGAAAACAAACCTTATCCTGGGTGACTGCAACTCTAGCAAGGTTCTCCTCACAGAGGGTCAAGCTGCTTTAACGCCAGCAACAAACAAACACACCTCGCAGAAGCCTCCCTCCGCCTCTGTCGCTACTCGCGCAACCCTCGCCACGCCTGCATTGTCCCGCTGAATGGCTGCTAGTGGATAATAAACTGTTCAGGTTACTGAAGGAGAAAAGCTCTTAAGTCAAGAGAGGGGCCAACAAAGGGAGTTGTTGTCAAAAGGCCCTCGGCTGTGGAGCTGCTGCCACACCGCTCGGTGTTTTACATCAGAGTGACAGACTCACTGTGGGCACGCACACACCTACACACTCCCACACATTAAGTGCATAAACATGTGTGCATTGTGTGCGCAGGTAAACTAGCAAAGACACAAACATTTGAATGTGTGTGCATGCGTGTGTGTGTGTGTAGATGGTGGGGGGGGTCAGCAGGTCCCAAAACAAAGCTTCAGTCAGACACAAGTATGCAGCCGACCGTGGAATCAACTACTGCTGACAGACCTGCCCAACGCCAGCGGAGACAGAGAGAATAAGATCAGAGGGACGAGAGAGACTGAGAATATTACTGAGCAGAGGGGAACGAGGGGAGGACGAGCGAGGGAGTGGGGGTGAGGAAGACAGGGAGAGATAAAGAGAGACAGAGGGTGAATGGGTCCGAGGCTGAGACAGTGGAATTAGCAGATTGTGAAGAAGCCGGAGAGCCCCTGCAGGTTGTTCCGTGTTTTTGTCAGCCATTATGGCCCATTAGTGCCGTGTGTGGCTCTAGTTTCTGGCTGAGATTAAAGTCTTAGCTGAGGGATACCTGAGAGACAGCTCTAAGCTCTCCCAAGGCAGAGAGCCATCACAGCAGAGAGGATAAGAAAGAGAGGGGCTGTGGGGGTGTGTGTGTGGAGGGGGGGCGGTAGCAACTCTTCTTTACGGTTTCTACACAGAAGGATGCACCAGTGTTTGGTTTTAGCCGCCTTGTCACAAACTTTCTCATATTACAAGGAAACGACATGCTTATATGTGTTCCATGAAACGTTTGAGGAGGGAAGCAGTCAGTGCAGGAACAGAGTTTAGATTCATATTTGACCTCAAGTGCCTCGTCTGACAGTTCGATCTGAGTGTCACCAGCCAGGTGTGCCACGTGTTTGCATTAAGATGAGTCAGGATTATGCAAAGGAGGACACAGGGATTTGTCAACTTGCCACGGTGTATCAATCATCCACTGCAGTTAATGAATCAAATAAGTGAACATTTTCAACAGCAAACCTGCAGAAATCACCTGATTCTGCTGATTTGCAAAATCAACCCACACTAAACCCCACAACTTCTGGGAAACAAACATGCACCACAAACATAATATCCAACAGGAGATTAACAAGTGCTTCAGCATCTTTGGTTTGTTGGATTAAGTTTATATTTTATTCCTTTAATGGCTGAAGGAATTAATCATGTGCACACATTGTCATATTGTCATATAAATAAAAAAACTATTTTCTCCTGAAGAAATGCAAATAAATAACATTTTTCTTGTATATATACAAACTTCAGGTGAAGTTTGTATATATGCATGCATGTATGTAATGTTTAAGCATGCATTAGCACATATAACCTGGTGTATGGGTGTGTACAGTATGCAGACCTGTGGATACGAGTGTGTTCAGTATGTAAATGCATGCATATAGAGATTAACAGACAGGTAGGAGAGACAAGATTTAGGGCCAGAGGCAGAGAGAGGTGAGTGTATGTGTTTGTGTGTGTGCACGTGAATGTGTGTGCACGAGTGTGTTGACAGTGAGGCCGGTGAAATGGGAGTAAAGGTCTGTACGTTGAGGTAGTCCAGATGGCTGTTAGTGGTCATTAGATATGGCTGAGCGGACGACATAGACAGATGACAGTGGCAGCCTCTCTCTCTCTCTCTCAGACCTGGTTGAGTGATTGAACGTGTGAGAGAAAGAGAGAGGGTGGAAATGGCGCAAGCTGATTGGCTGATATCTGATAACATGCATTTTAACTCTCATACACACGTAGATGCAAAAGCACAAAAAACGTTTCATGTAAAGAAAAGATCTGATCTAACTGACTTCATCATCACTTTTCCATAACACAGCTTTCTCACACACACACACACACACACACACACACACACACAAAGAGCCCCTTCATCTGTGCTAACCCTACAGTAAGACAGTAGCGTGGTGTGCTGCAGAGGTGTAATTAGACTGTCTGCCTGCACTCCGCCATGAAAAAACAGAGGCTTCTGTTAGACGACAAACACTCATCTGGAGACCTCCTCTCTGACTCCATCATTATGTGTGTGTGTGTGAGTAGACAACGTTGACATTTTGTGTTTAAACATGTCATTCAGCTAAAAATGACAGACACATCCTCCCTCTTTTCATTAATAGCATGAAAACAAGATGCTAAAAGAACTTTTAACTGTTTCAAAACTGTTTTAACTTAAAAATTTGGTCTTTTTTGAAAATTTTGGCCTTTTCTCACGCTTTTTGTGCCCGCTGCTCCACACACAGACACGTTTCCATTCCCTAACACCCCATTTACCATCCAACATGGCTGCAGGGGGACCCGGGCTCGTCACTGGCAGCTCCTTTGTCTTGTGTGGCCAGATGAAAGCTAACTCTCTCTGGCTCCCCCGCACCATGCTCCTGCTCCTGCACGGTAATCTTTCCATAATCCCACTCCTGCAATTTTTACCCTCCAGCTCTGCAGCCCTTCTTCTTCCCCTTTGCTGCCTCCCTCCTGATCCTCCTTTCTTGTCTCAGCGGCTCTGTGTCTGACTCTAAATGACAAGTGGCCTTTACTGTAGTTTGATGTAAAAGCATCAGAAAGTATCGTGAAAATAAATCATGGCATTTACTGATTTTATTTTAGCTTTCTACAGTCTAAGAAAATAACCCTGATGATGTCGCAGTGATGTCATGTCGGCCTTTTCTACCCACAGGCTTTGGGAAACGTTTAACATAATGCCTGAGCTGCAAATCTGAAGGTGTGGAGCTGTGGAGCTCGCATCAGTGGTATATAGTCATAGTTTAGTATTTCGGTATTTAGTGAACAGAAAAGTTCTGACACAACCTGTTGAATGGCATAAAGCATGAAGGCTGAGTTCCCCTTTAAAGTTACATCTTCTCAAGTCTCAAGTCAAATCTCAAGTCAAAGGTCTTTAATTGCAAACTACGAAGTGGTAGTCGTCTTACAGCCTGCAGATTCAAAAATATTCACAAGAATTGATCATCGGCTGTGTAATTTAAAAGATTTGAGTCCAGTTTTGCATATAACGATGATGTTTTATACAAATAATTAAAGATGAAATATTCCAATAATGAAAATTTTAATGGTTGTTGTATGTAGATGTGTTTCATTTAGCAAACTTTACTTAAAATATTAAAAGTTTTGTAGTTTTTGGAGCTTTGTTTGCTTTCTAAGCCTTTCCAAAACCCAAAACCCCTCCAGCAAATGCGTAAGAAATGTGATAAATAGCCTGTTTATCTTCTCGCATAAGCTGCACTGGTTAGCATGTAGCGGCTAACTGGCTTACTGTACAGTAAAGTAAGGTATCTGTTAGTTTTAGCAACTAAAAATCCTTTTTCTTGTTAAATCAAACATAGTTTGAAAACGAGACTGTACATTCCCAACCAACCTGTGGCGCTCACGTTAGCTTAATTAGCCTGCTAGCTAGTCATCTCAACTGAGAAAATGAGCAGTCACCAGGTACAAAAAGATGCAAATACTGTCTTTTTGTGTATCATAACTCTTCATTACTGTAATTTTGGGTGCATTTGTGTGTAAAGACATTGACATATTTGTTTTTTATCCACAAACTCATCTTTTTCTGTGTACATTTATGATTTTCCTGCTCACACACTCCTCTCTCCTTTTCTACAGCAGAGCAGGTTCGTCTTAATCCTCTCAGTCTTATTTGGGGCCCTGTGAAATCCACGCACCATTACCAATCGGACAGGTATGAAAATTACCCCCGCTGCCCCACGATGCCACCCTTTTTTACCCTGTGCTCCTAAAACCATCCCATCGCGTTTACATACACACACACATAAAGGGTGGGGCGCAGTTGTTGGAAACACACAAACATGCACAACACTATACAAAAACACACTGTTTGTATATAACACATGCTTCTGTAGATGCACACATTCTTGCACAAACGTAGGCCTGTTGGTGCATTTAATCTGCCAGTGAGCGGCCCCTCCGCCTCTGCTTTAATGGAAAACATCCCTCTGTTATCCAGGAGGCCACAGTTTGCTTTTTCCACTGAGTGATCTTTAGCGGTGGATGCTGTTACATCAATGGTTTAATTGGACTCCCACTTTGACTTGCAGTTTGGTGGCTCGCACAAGACAACAAGCCGTAGAGAACCCGTTTTGACATTTTCAAACATCTCCTTGGGAAAATTGTGGTTAAAGTTTGGGAACTTTTATAAAAAGGAAGTATGAATTTACCTTTTTCTGTATTTTAAATGTCACCAATAGGATGTGGTGGGGAGATTTCCATCACATATCCCAACGAAGCATCACTAAAGGGTTATTCCAGCAGTTTATTATTGATATTTGTTTAAAACATGGTTATACCATTTTATTCATTAAATAAACCTACTTTAGAGCCTCCTAACTCGGTAAAACCCAACATTCATACAGGATCTCTCACATTGTTGCTAAATTAGTGAAAATGGGAAATAGCTGGTCGAATTCTTTTTGGGATTGATGTTTTCGTCTGACAGAGTGTGAGATGTATTTGCCCCAGTGACCGACGTGAGGCCCTGTGCTCGTATTGTCCGCAGACAATGGGACAGTATGGAGGGATTGTACGGGGGGCTGCTCTGACCACTGTGACCTGAAGCTGTGGCGCTTCAGAGCGTGAGCCAAGAAACCGCCGCTCAACCCCGCCGCGACATCGAAACAAACCGGACAGACCGTTTCGTTATCGTCAGCTCAGAGGACTTTGCTCCCTTTGTTAATTAGCCAAAACGAATACTGCAGATGCCATTAGCAGTTTCCTTGTTGTGTTAATAAATCAGCAACATCTGCTCCCTCTTCGCTTCCTCGTTTGAAGCGCACAGAGCTTTAAAGCGACACTAATGGACCCAGTCTGCTCCACATTAATCCCTGGCATTAAAAAACATTACATGTGTATATTCATTTCAGGTCTAACTTGGTTTAAAAGGATATGTTTTAAGAATTTTAAAGCCACAATGAGGTTATAGTCACCTAACGATCCCGAGGAATCCGGTGTTACTCCGTGTTTTACCAGATGTGGGTCCGGGGGATGGTGTTGGTGTTGCACTGGGAGGGTTTCTTGGATGTTTGGTGGGTGTATGGCTGCCGGTTGGTGTTTGACTAAGTCAGTAGCTGGGAAGTAGATCACTTTCAGATGTTGTATGCGTACACGATTTTTTTTTTCCACCCCTCCTTTTTTTGTGGTCTCCTACCACTCAAGGTTGTCAGACTTTAAGACGTCATCCTGCTGCGTAATCTCTGCGCAGATTGTTTGAAACTGCCTCCTATTTTTATTATCTGTTGTATCCTGTCCTAATCAGTTAATGCTGGAGGAGTTGGACATGAGCCACCCTTTTATATTGTTAGACAGTCAGACAGTCTGTCTGTTCATTTATCTACGGAGTTTTAGATAAGTTAGCCGTGGTTCTGTGGTCTGACACAGAACTGGACCTGGAAGGATACTGTGAAATCAGGTTCATGCATTCAACATCCTCAGAGGATTGATCCAAGTGACTTTACTGATCCAAACTTCCTCAGAGGATGAATCCTAAAGGTCCTAGTGGTCCAGTATGGTGAACTGGTCCAGACATTCAAGTTTCCTCCAATTTAGATTAAAACTGACTTTTTTTTGTTCTGATTGAAAAGTCTCAACAACTATTGAATAGATAACCAAGAAACTAGGCACATACATTCAACATCCTCAGAGGATGAATCTTAAGGGCTTTACTGTGTGCAGCTTTTCCTAAATTAGGTCCACTGGAGTGGAAATTTGGGCTTTCAGTGAAACATCCCAATAGATAACCATGAAATCTGGTACCAACATTCAAGGTCCTCTGAGGATGACTCATAGCAGTCCTAGAGATCCAATATGGTGAGCTTGTCCAGACTTTCAAGGTTCCTGCACAATCTATCACATTGACCCTTGAATTTACTGGTTCTGATTGAAATGTCTCAACAACTTGTGTTTGCAAAGTTGTTTTGCAAAAGTCACAAATAAGTTTCACGTCCTGAGTCGGAAACTTTGCGTTTTCTTTGTAAATCCCCGACATGAGCAGCAAAACTGGCTGTTGTGACATCAGGACTTGCTGCGCTGCAAACCTTTTCCATGATCTAATCTAAAATCACCAGATTTGTGTCTGTCTGAGGTCCACACATCTGATTGGATGAACTGCCGTTCATCCTGAGATGGACATTCATGAGATCATAACCTGTGACTTGTAGCGCTGCCCAAAGCACAAACATACCTCAGTCCTGCCGTAGCTGCAGACTCCTTATTTATTATACATTTATTTACCCTCTGGTCTTTTATTTTAGTGTCTGAATTAAGACACACGTGGCTTTATGCTAAGTATCCCATGATGCACTGCGCCACATTTTATATATGCAAAAACTAGAATTTACTCGAGTTACTGCAAGGTATGTCTTATATGTGTAAGTAGTGCATGAGTGAAGGGAGTGATTTCGATGATGATTATGATTTTGATTATGCAACATTCAGGGACCATTTAGGTATAAACAAATGCCACAAAACACTTTCCTGGAGCGACTCTTTCCAGAGAAAATCTCTCTTTTCCTGCGCAGGAAGTGATGCATTTTGTAGGAGGCAGAAACTGCAGCTTGTCTGGAATAAAGCACAGAAGAACTGGGTTAACATGAGCAGATCAAAACAGCATGACAAGGATGCAAAGAACAAGAAGTTACTGTTTGAGCTGACACACGTCCTCCACCTGAAGCGACCTGTCATTAATTGGACCTTATCAGTCGTGCAGGTTAATCGTGTTGGACTTGGATCAGCAGATCCTGCTTTTTTTCTCTTGATTAGATCAAAGCTACATATTTATCTCTTTAAACCCTTCTGTTTGCCAGCTCATCTCACCACACACGAGTCAAACCACACTCTCACCTTTAGCCATAAAAGATAATACCAGCGGACAACAGTGGCCTCTGTCTTCACTGTGCACACATACCGACAGTTTCCAATCCATACCTTCCTGTCAATGCAGCATTCCTTTCCCAGACTTTTTGGCCTTGCCAGGTATTCCGGCCTGCACGTCCCACATTCCCAGCTGTACGTCTGCCCACAATGAAGCCATAACACTGCTGTCTCCGCAGCCGGTTAGTGGTGGGAATGCTGCCTGTGTGTGGCTGGCTGAAATTCAGTGTGTGTGGGAATGTGTGTGTGTGTGTGTGCATCCGTATCCAAACTCTCGCCTCTGTGTGTGTGTGTGTTGATGACTTCATCCTCACCCCAGTCCCAGGCGTCAGGGCATATTTTTAACAACGTGCGCATGTGTGCGTGTGAGACTTGTGAATGGGAATTGCTGCCATGGAGCCCGATGCTGTTTCACATTACAGGGAAGCTGGGGTTAATTTCCTGTTGATGGACGCGGCCGGCTTGCAGATAGAAGCAGGTTTAACAGGGTGAGGGCGGGGGAGATTAGGCAGCCGCTGTAGCTCTCAGCTGTTTAGGAGGTGAGACTGGTAGGTGAAGTGTAGCATTAAATCTGAGGTATTAGACGAACACGCACAGGTAGTGCAGCGAGAGTGTGGAGGTGTTGAGAGGAATTTAATATTGGGACATTGTGGTTGAGAGGTTGTGGTTGCCAAGGGGCAGGTTTCGCTAAAGCACAAGAGAAACTGACTGATAAAATATAATCAATCCTCGATGCTGGGAGCTGCAAGGAACAGAGCCAAGGTGCATACATGACTGCACTTTGCTGAAATGGTCAAAATAGATTTCTCTCGGTTTAAAATGCACACAAGAAATCAAGTTACACGGAGAAATCGGTTTGCAGAGAAGGTCTGAAACCCAGAAATCTGATATCCTCCTTAGTTTGAGCTTAAACCTGCTTATTTTATTTATTTTTTAGCATCTAGGCGTCATCGCGACAAGCTGCGAGCACCTTATGAAGCCTAATGGTTTTAGCAAACAGCTTCTTATGGACACATCCAGCAGACACAAAGCATCGTTAGCATCCAGCTAGAATCTTGTTTTTGTCCATCCGGTGAATCCAAGTCACAGAGTTTTAGTTCTGTTTTGGTCTCTGCCAGCTCCTGAGAAGAGATATGAAGCTCTTTCGCATCCAAATGCTCCACTGTGAACCAAGACAGTTAAGTTGTGAGCTGCAAAAACCAAAACAATACGCTAAAAGATGCTAAAACAGTCAGTAGAGTTGAGAGGAGCTGCAGATTTGGGTTTGTGAGTTACAACTTTGACCCCTTGTCAATAAAAACATTGACTAAAGCAGCTTTAATTGCACAGAAAGAAGTGTCGGCTAGTGCTGCTGGAACAATTAGTGGATTAATTAATGACAAACAAACAATTATCGATCCCCCACAACAACAACAACAACAACAACAACTTCAGCTCAGAGGCACAAACACATTCACATCAGCAAACAAACAGAGACAACACACACCCGTCTGCGGTTTGTCTCTGCACATCATTCATCATAGATTACCCAGAGACAGAGGACCAATGGACTGACTGATAGACACATACAGTACATCTATATTAGCCCCCCCCACCCCGTGGTCCCTCCACACCACGGTCCACAGAGCCCCTCCAGGGACCCTATAGGAAACCCATCCCCTCGTTTTCTCCTCTTAATAAGGGGCAGCATGTTATATGGCTGTGACAGAAGGTTTGTGTTAGCATCGTTAGCGATAGCCGCAGTCCCAACTGCTGCGGGGTGGGGAGTGGGGGGTGGAGGGGGGCACCTGGGATTCATTCTGACCCAGCAGGCCACGCCTTCTCCGGGGTTGTACCTGTCCAAAGACCAGGGGCCCTGCTCTGCTGTGCTGTGAAAGCTGCTCACACACACACACACACACTCGTTCCTCCATAAATCCAGAGTGTGTGAGTGGGAATACAGACAGCAACCACTGTGTTTGAATGCTGACTCATGTGTTGCAGCATGAACAGACGCCTGATTGGATTTAGATGGATGTTTTCGTCCTCTGGGACGCAGAAGAGAGAGAAGCTGCAGGAGGAAGTGGGATGGCAACAGACGTCTGAGGGAAAGTTCAAATACCAAAGTTATGTTTTATGTACGACATGTGTGCAGTGATAACATGACACCAGACACAAGAGAAGAGTGGCTGCGTGCTCACAGTGTGTGGCATCAATCTCCTCCTGCCTCAGATAATTAATAAATCCTTCTTTTAGAGGCTTATTTCATCAAATGTCTGCAGCCAGACAAACACAGTCCATAATCCAAATGAAATCCAAGGAAAACATAAATCTGAAACCACGAGGAAATGCAGGGAGCTAGCTGGGAACAAAGGGGAGTGACGAGGGAGGGAGGCTAACGAGACCCCGGTGAAACTAATGAACCAATTAACACAGGTGACAATGAAACAGGCGGGAACAGGAAGCAAGAACGCAGGAGGAAGGCACCTACAAAATAAAACAGGAAGTAACCAGCACCAGTATAACAAAACCCAAAACACTTCATCAGCAGTTATATTGTTCACACACTTAAAAAATAGTGAAATCCACCAAATTACAAATGAATTAGTATTTATTGATGATTAGCATAGCTTAGCTGCATTTCCATATCAGAACGTTTGATAAATAACCTGAATCAACAGATGCTGCCTGAAATCTTTGCCTTGCATCCTGCAAAACATGCAAACGTAACAGAAACCACGAGCGTGGCACCTGAAACCTTGCCGCTAATGTAACAACGAGTCGTAGGTAGCGTGAGGGATTTGATTTAAACTGAAGGGATATTAAAACTGCATGTTAAACCACACTTTGAGTCACGACTCACATTAGGTGCTAGTAAGTGGCCCAATGCTGGCAAGAAGATAAGAGCTAACCAGAGGCTAATATTAGCCGTTAGTGCTAATTCAGTTCCCCCTCGCCCCCGAACTCATCTCTTATTTATCAAAACTACTTACTCTGTAGCAGGAGGTGAACTGTTGTGTTTTAAGCGGTCTCCTCTCCTCAGTGTGTAGCTGCCTCTCTGTCTGCATCTTTGATGGCTAACAAAGGGTCTGCATTCATTCATGTGGCGTGTGCGTGTGTGTCTTTACATGACAGAGTGTGTGTGAAGCCCCTGTCTCCATCCCCCTTGTAATGTCAACCCACAGTCTCCACCGCAGTTGGCCCAAAGTCTGCGGGTCGCCCCCTCCTCATATTTACCCCAAGATCACCCCCCCCACCCCCCCCCACCCCCCTCTCAAAGGTCCCCTACTTCCCGATCCATCAGCCTTCCTCCACTTCCCCCACATTCCTGCATTTCACTGCCATAAACAACTATTAACTTAATGGTTACAAAAATCATTAAAGAAGGAACATCTGTGCGGCCGCCGCAGCCAATCAGGGGAGGCGAACGGCAGCCGAGCCCAGGAAGGAAGACCGTGGTTGGCTGCCTGAAGTGCTTGCACCTTGTCGAGCCCCTCCCACCGCCATGCATGCTCTTTATAGTCTGTTTAGCGAGGGGAAGAAGCAGCGGGACGCAGCCGAGGAAAAGAGGGGGGAAGGCGGGGTGGGGGATTTAGCAAAGACACACACACACACATGGAAGTGGTTAGCATCCCGGCGGTGGCAGGCAGCAGCCGGCTCTCGTTCTCTCTCTCTCTGTTCTTTCTCTTTCTCATTTTCGAATCTTTTACGTCCTGAAATAGGAACCAGATTGCCACTGCGGCGGCTTAATTTGAGCTGCTTCACCGTTTAAGGATGTAACCGGGAAGCCGAGGTGGAGAAACGTTAAGAAGATTAAAAATAAATAAATAAATGAGTGAGAGGGGGAGTAGGTGGGGGTGGGGGTATAAATCTCATAATTACAGGCGTAAAAGCAGCTTGAGCTTTTTGATTAACTCTTGGCCTGCCCGGCTACCGCTTTAATAAAACATTTAGATCTACAAGGACCCGCGGAGGAGTGCTGCGTGGCAGACCATCAAAATCGTATTAATCAAGCGGACGCAGACGCTATTAGATCTAATACTAAAATAGAAATAAGCTAACGCCGGCTAACGAACACGGAAACTTCTGTGTGTTTGCAAACGCTCCTGTAACCTCGTGGCCACCCTCCAGCTCAGTGAGAACAGGCAATAAGTGAATGGAAAGCTCGACGCGAGGGCTGGGACGCGCTCGCCCGTGCAGAGCGCCTGCGGCCGCCGCTGCTTCCCCTCAGCCCAGATTGAGTGTGACTTGTGTCAGGCGCAGACCCCTGTCTCCACTGCGCGTCCCGGCGGCCGAGAGGGCAGCGCCAACTGCGAAGCCCTTCCCCGAGATGAAAGCGTTTTCCGCCGTGCATAATGCGCGTGAAAATAATACTTGCATTGTGTAATCAAAGCAGAAATACATGCGGCGCGTACAAAGAAGCTGTTATGGCGTTTGGTTCCTGGTGCGGGGCCCCCGGAGCCCAGTGCAACAGACATGATGAAAGCCGGAGTCGCCTCGCTGAGCAGAGTCTGCCGAGGTGTTTCTGTGCACGCCACCTCGGGCCGGGTGGATGTGGAAGTGGTGTTCATTTTAGCGACTGTTTTTTTATGACGTGACAAAGTTACTGCTGCAGGTGAGGACAGCGCGGGGGGGCGGGGAGGGGCGGGGGGTATTTGTGTCTGAATGCCTGAGCGAGGGTCCGTCGGTGGGTGTGTGTGAAGCCAACGCGGGCGATTTCAGCAGCACCCCTGGCTGGTTTCTGTGTTCCCACGCTGCTGGATCCAGAGTTTCCTGATCTGTCCATTGGGAGGGGGTGCAGAGAACAAACTGAAAGAGAGGAGTGGGGGTGTGTGGGGGGGTGTGTGGGGGGGAGGGCGGGTGCTGGAAAATGGCGGCTGCTTTGACTAACATAAACAGATCATAAAAAGGCTCTTCAGTCCGACTGTGGGAGCCGAGTGGAGCTCTCAGTTAATAGATTTTGGTTGGAGCACGCATGGCTTCAGCTGTGTCCTCCCCGATTTGGGTCACGTCCAAGAGCCGGAGAGCCGAGTCCGTCTGGTCTGTTTGGACGTTACAGATCTGCATTCACTTTATAAAACCAACATTCGATAAACCGTCGACCAAATGTGAGGAAATTCACCGGGTCGCTGCAGCAAGGAGGCCTTCCAGGACGTATTACATCAGCTCTCAGAGTCACAGCTCTCTGTGTTTAACATGTCGAGCTGGAGATGTTGGCTGTTCCCAGAAAGTTACCGCAGTCTCCACCCTGCACGGCGCAGAGGTGCTGGCACGGCTGCCACGAGCCCGGCGACAGGTCTGCAGCTGACCTTGGTCTCGCCTCGCATAAATATTATGAAGGTCTGTCTCCTTAATAAACTTATTCTTTAAAAAAAAGCTGTCGTGAGTTCACAGTGTGCGTCCTGGAAGTGAGCGCAGTGTGGCTTGGAGGCCTCGACTATTGACGCTGGCACGGCGAGGTGTAAAAGCACCGCAGAATCGTATTCGCTTGCGGCTTTCATAGAACGTCCTTGTTCGGCGTGCCACCGTGCAGTTTGGCCAAAAATGTGTCCGTACTTGTGGGAATTACAGGGGGTGTGCAGAACAACGCGGACACTGAAAAAGTTGTTTAAAGCGAGCAGAAGAAGAAGAAACACAGTCGCCCTGTTGAAAGTTGAATTCATGAGCACCCGCGCTGAATTTACCACACTCACACATTTACTTGGTCTCGTATGACCAGTAGCTAATGGAGGCTATTAGCATATGTTAGCTAACCTTGGATAACTGACAGTAGACAGTCTAGCTACTACTTAAAAAGATTCAAATTGCATGTCCTGATTTTAAAAAAAGATCTTAAGGTTCACTGACGCTTGTTTCGTCCATGTTTACGTGAACGTTTTCCAAAAGTTTGCGGATAACGACAGGAACCGTAATCATGGGGGTTGTCACGGCAGCAGATAAATAAAGAGAAACACAATGAATAAATTAAAACACATATGATGTTTCTGCTGCGTGACAACACTCTGGAGCTGGGAGGAGACTGTCCGCACAGTATTGTGACCTCTGACTCTGCAGCGCCCTCTAGTGGCCGGACCTCACGCTGTATATAGGATGCATGGCAGTATGTGCGCAGTGGTCGTATTGTTTGACACGGACATGTTTGTTTTCATGGTTTATCTGTTTATTTGTTTGCTTTCCTATTTGTTTCTATAGATTATTCATCTTAATATTTTTTTTCTCTTAGGTTTTTTTGTTTTTCGCACTTTATTTGTTTTCGGAGTTTATTTTTTGTTGATTGTTTGTTTTTGGAAGTTATTTGTTGTTTGTTTTCATATGATAACTGTTTGTATTATATTTGTTTTCACAGGTCAGTGAACGCTGCTTTTACACATTACTATTTGCTACATTATTATTAGTTTTTTATGTCATTTGTTTTTATGGCTTATTTGTTTCCACCTGTTGTTTGTTGTATGTAAACAAACACTTAGCTTTCTGGCTAATTTCCTGCTTTATATTGATGAGTGAGATTTAACTAAGGACTAATGATTTGACATATTTCATATTTTTCATATTTCCATTTAATATGATCCTTTCCTCTGCGCCGCTTCTGAAGCAGCACTGCTCCGTATCATTGTGTTTAACTTATTTAACGGTTAAGTCTCTGTATTGTATTTTCTATATGCCGGCTGCCACTGTTCCAGCCTTGTGTATTATCTGAGGAAGTGGCTGTTGGGTAAACAGACCGAGCTGGCTGGTTTATAATTATTAGTTTAAGGCCCCGGCCCGCCATGTTCTGCCATCTCTTCTCGGCAGCGAGGGTCAGAGCAGCAATAAAACATGATTAAGTGAAGGAGCTGCGGCTGTAAAGTTCGTTCCAGCCGCTCATGGATGAAAAATGACAGTGAAATCAGTCGCAGCATGGGAACATGTCTGGGCTCTCTGTAATAATTAAACCCCCGGCCTGGATAACCAGTAGCAGACAGACAAGAGCCACGATAACCAGGAGAGCAGAAACATCTGCAGCGCGCTCTGTATCACATAATAGGGCTCACAGTGGATGATTTAGGGTCTGTAACACGGAGCACAATGTGAGTTATGTGCCAATTATCAACACGGCTACACTGAACTAACAGGACACAAATCTGTTTAGTGACATGTTGTCATATAATGAGAGGAGAGAAATGGGAATTGCTTTTGAATGAGACAGAAACTCAGATTTGACCTTTTTTCAAGTGTTTTTATTAAAATTATTATGATTTTAAACCTTTTTTCCATCTGAAGCTTCAGTACCGTCAATAAAAAACAGACAAAAACACAAATAAAGAAATCTGACCCCAAATTATGTGTTAATGTACTGGTTTATTCACAGTAATGTGAGTTTAGGGTCAATCAGTCATTTCATTAAGACTTTGTAGATCCTGTAGCTCAACCATAAGAACTTCTGGTTTGCCAGATTGTGGGAAATCCTAATATTTATCAATGAATCTGTTATTTTCCAGATTAATAGATTTACTGGTTGGTTTATTAGAACCTGTGAAAACTGCCAACAAATTATTATCAAACCCAAACTCTGTTAATGTTCAATTAACTCACAACGAGAATGGCTGACTAACTTAATCTGTCTGACATTGTGCTTTATCAATGACTTTTGGAGCTTCTGGGATACAGAGGCTTGGTTGGTTACAGATAATAACACGTGCAGTGAACAGTGATGTGATGTTGCAAAACATCTTTGCAAAAAGTGTTGGGAAAGCAAACGCGGCCATCTTAGCATCATCCACCACCGCAGGAAGCCATGGCAACACGACAAACCAGGGAAGGGCCCAATGAAGAAGGCAAACACAGGGTCTGCATGAAGTTACTGAGTCCTTTCTCCTGGCTCTAAAACAGCCGATCAGTGTGGACGCTAGGTGCTAAATGCAGCTGAAGTGCATGGAAAACGTGCGTGGACGTAGCTTTTGATTTGGTGGCAATGCCGAGCAGCAAAGGTCACATGCTCGAGTTGCAGCGAAGAAGAAGAAGAAGTCTCTGATTATTTGCTTGTTCTTCCTCTTCGCCAGCTGTAACATCCTCATCTACCCCCGGTCAAACGGGCGGGAGGAAGGTAGCGTCTTTTGTTAGCGTCTCTGAATGGCGCTGTCGCTGCCAGGAGTAATTATGGGTAATTGGCGGGACAATGAGGCGATGACAGCTGTGGAACCGTTGCAACATGAGGGCAAGGCTCGGCCCAACCTCGCGATCCGGGCAGCACCCTTACCTCACTCCCCACCACCGTCACAATCCGCTGGGCGCAATTAAAGCCACACAATAACCTTTTTGTGGAAGCCTGTCCGGCACATATCAACATCACATCCACAGCAGGGCGGGAGCGAGTCTTTATAACATTTTCCAACATTTTTCCGGCGTGTCGCGCCCGAGAGAAGCATTTATTTTAATCAAAGCAACTACGCACAGAAATAAAAGTGTGAGAGGACGGGCCGACGGGTCCCTACGAACCCACATCTAAACAAACCTCTGAGAGGTGTTCGATAATACCAGGGCGCTGGCTTTGAGGGTGGACGACAGCGGGAATGAGGAAGTATTGCGCGACTCGTAAGCGCCTGCATGACTTCTCCCTTTCATTTGGTGCGACGGCTCGTTTTCTGTTGCAGCACAGGTAAGAGAAAATCAACAAGCCATGAGTTGGTTCACTTGTCGGTTTTGGCACCGGAGCAGTTTCCTTCCTCTCCGCCCTCGAGTCAAATGAGGGATGTGGTGGTTAAGAAATAAAAGGGAACTGAACGTCGTCGGGAATTTCCTGTAAAATCCGCTGAGCGAGCTGCTTTTGCTCAACAACACATTAACCTCTGTTTGCTTGTGGGAACCGTGACCTCTGCACAATGAAGAAGAGTGAGTCACACAGGCATCATGATCAGGCGACACTTGGCCCGCAAAACACAGTGCTCGGCGCTCGTCTCTTCCAGGAATCTACGTGATTCAAAGAGCGATGCTTTGAAAGGTTTATGTTACGCAATGAAGACTCTTAGGAACACAATCTCCTCAAGCAACAGTCGGGAACATCATAGCGTCCCTCCTGCGTCATGACTCAGCTCCATAAAGATCATAAAGATGCTCTGTGCTCGACAGTGGCGGTCTGGCCGTTCTCGATTCAAAGCTCTGTTTTCTGTTTTCTGTTGTGGACTCTTCTCACAGCACGCCATGTGAACAGGCTTTGTCTGCTCCCTCTGATGACTGATGACGACTCATGCAACTGGTCCGTGAGTTTCCACAAATGCTGGAAAAGCTGCGACGGGAAAAACTGAAACACTCAAACAAATATTAAACAGTCAACACCATAATTAATAAATCTATGCATGTTTTAAAGCAGAAGACCTTCTGCTCTGGTGCATCAGGCTTGACGTTACATCAGCAAAGCAGAATGATAATTATATTAACTCTGCGCATTACCCGTCTTTTGGGTTTCAAAGCATTCCTGCTGTTGTTAATATATCGCGTCGTCTCTCACTGTGTTGCACCTTTACACAATATCATCAGTGATTCGTTCGAGTCATGTGACCCAGGTCTGACCTCCAGTTGGACCCTTTGCTACAGGGTAAACACTCACACGTAAACACACTGAATGTAAGTGATCGACTCGGTGTCGATGTGTTTACCTCTCTGTGTTTTATCCGGTGGGTTACATTCAACCTGACATCTCCACTGCATTGTAATCAATGTCACAGTAGACGGTAGCACGCCAACATGGCCGCCCTCAGCCGCTGTTCCCACAGACTGTAAACAGCAGTGATGCTCCTGGTTAATCAGCCGTTTACACGCCAACATCTACCGGGGTGTCTGTGTTTACATCACTGCTGATCAACACCCCGGACTGCTGCAGGGTCATGTGACGCGGGTTTGAATCCTGATTGGACACATTCACACTGAAGACAGAAGACAGGTTTCTACTCTGCACGGTTCATCGAGGCGCTGCTTAGTCAGCCAACGAACTTTGGTCAAAGTCAACCGTTCCCCTGCAGGTGACATGTAAAGCAAAACAAGAAGACAAGCAGTTTGAAGCTGCTGTGATGGAAAATGATCAAACATGTTTCTACAGAGCACTTATCTCCCTCACAGCGAGGTCACAACGGCGAGTGGAAGCCGGGGGTCACACGGCTAACACCTCCATGCTAAAGCAGGCTCCACCTGACGCCTGGGTGCTAAAGAGCTGACAGGACATCACAGAGACTTTAACAGACCCCCTGTCTGTGTGTAACAGCCTCCTCCAGGTGAACTGAGTCAGATTAAGGTCATTTCATGTTTTATACGAAACCTTTTAAAGGGAAGTGAGGCTGTTATGTCTTTGAATGCACCAGACTCCAGCAGCAGTTTTACCTGGCAGGACATCAGAGTGCCTGGTCAGCCGACACTCTGATCTACAGTTTGTTGTCTCAGCTAGCTTAAAACACCAAATTCACAAAATAACCAACAAAAAACAAGCAGAGGAACCATTTTTTCTACATTATATATATTTTTTATATGTTTTAAAGTGCATTTTGTTTCTCAATCAGAGTGAAGTAAACAAAGCAATGTGGAAAAACCTCATATTATAATATTTTATGTATAATTATTAACGCTTTTGGTACAATTTGGTAAATAAAATGTGAAAAATATCATCAAATCATGCAAAAGTAACAAAAAGTCTTGGTAACTGATCTTAAAGGGTTAAACATGTCATATATATTTATTTAATTATTATTTAACGCAAAGAAAAAACACTCACTCACTGAATTTTCTGTAAAATCAGTTTATTAAAGACTCAAAATGGCGCAAACACGTTTGCCGCTATGGCCGCCAACCCCGATGACACCAGCTATGGATCACTGCAGCCATGGAGACAGACAGGCAGGGAGACATCGCCGCCATCACTGTTTGCTCTTTAGTGTCCTACATAAACACACACACACACACACACACAGAGTCATATCTCTACTATCAGTGCTGGCCCTGCAGCCTGCGTCCCCTCCGTGCAGGACACGCAGCTGAAAGGTCACGGCGTGTTGCTGCTGTCGCCGGCGAAATGTCACCAGGCCACTCCTGCCTCGTCTGCCTCTCACGGTAAGAACAATGAGCCCAGTCTCTGCACGCTGAGGTGAGAACATCAAACATCCTACAGGCGGAGGTGAGCACGTGGTGGACAATGCTCCTGCTTATGCCGCGTCATCCGCCGCCACCATGAGAGGGAATAAAGCGCAGCGTAACTGAGCTCCTTTATCACCCGGCTCTGTTTACCGAAGCCGGCGCCTGAACGCCACACAGAACGCCCTCTTGTTCGAGTCGTCTCTTTTCTGTCTTCGCCGCAAACAATGCAGCGTTTTTGGGGTGAAACCGGGAGCGAAAGGGAGCGGGGGGGGGGGGTGAATGGAGGGATGTGTCGGGATGCGCCGGCGATAAGCTCGGCGCGGCTCGCGTCTCGTGGAGCCGTCTGTGGGAAAGAGACGGGCCTCAGTGTGGGAATCGTCCGTCTGTTTGATGCGGCGCTGCAGATCAGCAGCCTGCTATCATCTGCATGGAAAAGTTCAGCCCGGTTTAGAGAGGGCACATGCAGAAAGAGGGTTTTGTCCGGCGCCGTGACCTCACGTCACCCCCGTGGTCTCGGCTAATGAGCGGAGCCTTTGAGGACGCTTGATAAATTGCGCAGATAAGTGGTTTGATACAAATCTGCAGCCACCAGATTTGGCCGATTAGACTGAAAATGAAATTGATAAATGTGAGTAATGTTGAAACCAAGCCTCTCTCTGTCTGTCTCACCCCCTGCTCCCCCTCCTCCCGTCTGTCTGTCTCTAGTCCTCTTGGCTCCAGGCCCGAGTCACATGGTTGACTGATCAAGTCGGGGTGTTGAGGCGAGCTCAGTGGGTGAAGCGCAGGAGCTCCGACTGGGCTGCTGAAATCAGTCTAAGTAGGCAAAGTCGAACACAAACACACCTCCCCGTCCGTCCTCGGCCACGGGGTTCAGCGTGTCCACGGGCTCACCTCTGCGCTTTCACAGCAGCATGGGTGGATGAACGGATGGATGGGCAGAAATCACATACAGAGCCGGCTCCGCTCTGAATTTACTGGATAAAAATATATAATTAAATTCATTTCTGCACGAAAATCAAATATCTGTGTACTCCAAATGTTCATTATTAAAGTGAAGAAGCTAAAGTTTTCTGCATGAATTCATAATAATAAATCTGCAGGTGTTTTGAAATTTAAAGTTAATATGTTGAAAGTTAGCCTTGTGCCATCTTTACTGTGAGCATAGGTTTAACTTCCATATTTTCAGTCCTGCTAATGCTGAATGCTAACGTTTCACTTGCTAGGCTAACTAGCAGCATTTTCCAGGTGGAGCTAGCTTTCCCTTTCTGATTGAAGGCTGTTTAGCCTAGCTCGCAGGTTTCCACTCCCCGAGACAAACACAAACCAACCCAACATCCTGGTTTCTTCAGTCTGGTGATGGCGCCAAACCTTCCCATTAACCTCTGCTGAGGGCAGGTGTTACCAACCTGATGTGAGTCAGATGTAATACCTCAGTTAACGCACGTATTTCAGTTAAAACAAGTCAAGTGGTTTCACACGGGACACAGTTACCTTATGTTTCATACGTGACGTAGGTTAAACACCCTGCGCAGCGCTTTGGCTGCACGCCGAGCACAAAGACGTCAAACACGTCCATGACTTTCATCCGTACGTTAACGTATGTCCATGTTGACTCAGAAGTTATGTCAAATGCGTCGCGTCCGTTGAGTTTTGGGACGTTATAACAAGTCAACGCTGACTGTTGGTTGCACGGCGAAGACAAAGATGTTGTGTTTCGTACATTTAAACAAATCCATGCTGACGTTGGGTCACATGCAGGACCCAAAGACGTTTTGTTAAGGGACGTTAGTCAAACACTGCATGTTTGGACAATGTAAGGTTCACTTTTACCTGTTGATAAATCCACCTCCACGTCGTACGTACGTCTGTAGAGGTCACCTGACATCTCTCCAGGAGCTGGAGCATCACCTTCAGGACAAAACTGGACCCCGGATGTGAGGAGTGTCGGGTCCATCACTGCACCGTCACGTCCCGACAGTCTGACACTCTGGACCACGGGAGTCCATCACTGGGAATCACTTCACTGTGGAAACACCTGCTGCAGAAGGAAGTGAGGACGAGTGGAGGAAGGAAGCGAAGGACGGAGGAGGGAGGGGGTTTGGGTGAATTCTCAGGCTGCCCCTAACCCGTCCACCCCCACCTCAACCCAGGCTCATTAACTCAATTCATAATCGTCCTTTTCCACCCCCCTCCCCCCCTGCCTCCCCCTCCTCTCACCCCTCCGGGCTGATTGAGGGGGGTGGTGGTAGCTGAGCTCATTAGCCCGAGGACCGTCTACCCTTAAAACAACCGCTGCTGCAAACTCAAAACCTCTCAAACCGCTCAACTTTCCACAGTTTGGCGCTGACGAGATGATTCCCTGACGCTTTCCTGTCGTCCGTCGCACTTTTTAAATCCATTCTCCCCCTTTTGCTTCCCCCTTCCTCCCCCCGCTCTTGACGTCCAGGCAGCTTGAAGCAGAACCACTAAATGGGGATAATTGGGGGGGAGGAAAGTGGCTGGCCCTTGTCTGACCAATCTTCTCACACAACAATCAGCAGATTGTTCCCGGGACCCGGTGACACAACAACCTCTGAGTGTAGGTTTTGGGCCGTAATTAGCAAGCAGCTACCGACGTGCATGTCAGATATGGTTAAATGTGGCGAATCGATCGAACGTACCCTCCCCCTGCGCGCCTTCTTTCCTCAGAGACGTCTTTTTGGGTTGTTCTGAGCTGCGGCGGGCGTCGGAGGTTTGTTTGCAGTCTCTGGAAATGAAGCGGATGGTCAGTTTGGATGGTTTTATGTGTGTGTGTGTGTGTGTGTGTGTGTGTCCGGATGCTGGTTAACCATCTAATGAGGGGCGGAGGGAACGTGTCCTCTCATACGAGCATGAACGTCCTCTCTGACGCTCAAACGCTCGTTTGTTGTCCTTTTACATTCCTCTGCCTCTGTTTGTTTACTTACATGTGCATAATCTTCTGCATGATCCCTGATTACACACACACACACACACACACACACACAAAGCCGGACAGGTTCACAGAGTGCTTGTTTGCAGCGCGGCGAGGCAGATAAGAGCGCGCTCACTGTTTGCACGAACCCAAGTTCTCACACACTCGCTCATGCAACACAGCGAGGTGTGTGCGCGCAGACAAAGCTCGCGTGTCGCAGGATTAACGTCTAAAGACGCCGCCGCAGCATTCAGCCTCCCGATTCATTAAAGCTTTTAAAGGTTTATCATCCCAGGAGCCTGTTTGGAAGGATTCTGGGTAATAAAAGTGGACTTTACCCATCGATCAATGACTTAATCGATAAAGATTGATCAGACTGGAACTCTGGGGGAAGCCCCACAGATTTCAGTTTGTTTACAGTTGTTGTGAAGTTCGGCTGCAGGCGTGTTTTGAGTATTTTGTGACATCATTTCGTCCTCAAGTGATGTCACTCGAGTCAGCACCAGGCGGGTGTTTCAAAGGCATCGGGAAATCCCAACGCTCTGCGAGTTTTGACCATTTTAGATCAGCTTGTGCTGGTTTTAGTTTATTTTGTTTTATGTGATGTTGTTTCTACATGAAGCTCTTTGTGACGTGTGTTTCTTATTCCCATTATACTCCATTAAATTATAGATCTCCACTGCAGAAACGTCCTAATGCAGCTTTTAGAGGGTTTTTTAAATAATTATTAATATTTTTCTATTTTACCACAATGACTGCAGTGTTTTAGCAGCCTGGAGCTTATTCTGTATATTTATTACTTTAAAAAAATGCAAAAATGAAACTTGTTATTAAAAAATGATAATTAAAGTGGCAGGTGATAAGAGATTCTGACCTCTGATATATAGCAAATATAAAAATCGACATATTCATAGAAAAGTTTTTTTTGAAAATGTGAATAATATTTAAGTATTTGAGGTTTTATTTATTTTCTGGATTTTTGTTTCCTCGCAGGTTGTGTTCGTCATTGAACGCCACCTGCTGCTTCACCTTTCCGCCTTTTTGTGCGCTCACCAACAACCTTGCCTTGTGTTTTCCTCAGCGAAGTCGCGGCTCAGTGTTGTTTTGTTGCCGCCGCCTCTATTTACGCTGGCGATTTTAGTCGTTTCACAGGAGAAACAGAAATAAACAGCGGCTGTTTCTTCGTTTCACGTGGAAACAAAACATCCAAACAGACGTGGAAACGTCTGGGGTGAAAGGTCGCGCTGGGTCGTGGATTTAATGAGAGTTAGAAGACGTCTTTTATCATCGGGGGTCTCGGAGATGGAGCGCAGACGTGGACGGCTGCTCGATAGCCATCGCCGGGTGTAAGCGATACTGCTGAGCGGAGAGCAGGTCGTCCTCGAGGCCTGTGAGTGATGACAAACACGATGACTGATCTGGGAGCGAGACTCGGGAGAGTTTCACGCTTTCAAGGACGAAACGATGGGAGTGACTGTCCCGCTGACGACCGCCGTGTGTGTGTTGGCTGCGTCCTCGGCGCTCGGCGGATGAAATTAGCAGCGTGCGCTGCAGGTGATGTGAGGTCAGCGTTGTGCTTGTGTGTTTGCACACATGTTTGTTTGTTTTTGAGCAGGAGAGCAGAGGAAGTCAAAATATCAAAGGGCTGAATGTCGAGCAGCGGCGGCGCAGGAAGGAAGACGGCAGACAGACAGCTGAGCGCAATAAGGCGGCAGCAGCTGGGCCGCGTCCAACCACAGACAGACAGACAGGTAGACAGGTGGACAGGCAGACAGACAGGCAGGCAGACAGGTGAGCAGACAGACAGGCAGACAGACAGACAGGGAGCCTAAACCAGTGTTATTTCAGTCAATCATACAACATCAATGCTAAACGTGCTGTTCGTGGTGTGAGGGATGTCACTCTTCACCCTTCGCGCTTCAGACGCAGCAGGTCACATGATCTGTTCTCCACCTCTCAGGTTTGTGTTTCAGAGTTTAATGGCTCATCCTGAAACACACACTTTTCACATTGTGAACAACTTTTATAATGTGTTGTGTGAAGTTCCACCAGCAGCAGCTGAACTTGGTGAAATCGATCACTTGAATCAAATTTTAATGGAAATGAACTGAAATGTTTTTGATGGTGCAGAGAGAAAGCCTGTCCTCCTCCTCCTCCTCCTCCTCCTCCTCTCCATACCTGACACCTCTGGGGCTTCGGTCACCTCCCCCCGGGGGCGGAGGGGGGCGGGCGGGGGCAGGGTGGTGGGAGTAAAGCCCGGTGGACGGACGGACAGGGTGAGCCAGAACACTTGCGGGGTCAGTTCTGCATGTGACCGGTGTTTCGTGTTTAATGAGAGCTGCTGTCACTTCGACTCAGGGCAGTCAGCGGGTGGAGGAGGAGAGGAGGAGAGGAGGAGAGAGGAGGCGAGGAGGCGAGGGAAGGAGAGTAAAGAGGAGACGAAACTGAAGAAATCATTGAAGCCTGGTTCTTTACAGCTTTGTAACGATAGAAGAGCTAAAGTGGCGCCTTGATCCCCCTCTGCACCTCTCTCTCCTCCTCCCCCCTCCTCCCTCCTCCTCCTGCCCCACGCCGGACCTCAGGTCATGTGCACTGGGCCCTGTTGTTCCTAAGGCCCCACTTCCACTGTTGCGCCGACAAAAGCGAGGCACCACAGCCATCGCAGTCTCGGGTCCCTGCACTCCTGACCTTGTTCGCCATTACTGCCGCCATAGAAACCCGCCTCCCCCATCACCTCCAGGCGAATTCTCCCACAGTGTGGATGAATGGGATTTTTGCTGTTAGTTTGGGAGCGATGGAGTGTATAGTAAGGTGTGTGTGGTGTGTGTGTGTGGGAGGATCTAGATGCAGGAACTACTGTGTGACCTGATGGTTATCTGGCGTGTTGATGGAGGTGACGTTCTGAAACATTTTCTGGGTCAATCTCGGGAGCAGGTCGTTCCTGGCGGCGGACGCAGCACCGCGAGGGTGTGGATCAGGTTTCTTGACTCTGGAATGGCTCCAGACGGACTCTTTGTGATCTTTACGAAGTCGGAAAGAGCTCGGAAAACACAGCGAGTCCATTATTTTTGATTAATCCGCCCTTGTTATTTACATGTCAGGCTTAGGACGAGTGTGTTTTACATATTAGGCTGCAGGGTTGGCCAAAGCGTCTTCCTGTGCAGCGCCTGGGAAAATGTGGCGGCAGTTATGAAGCCGCCATTACCTGAAAAACTGTAATTTCTTTGTAAACATCAGGATCCCTGCAGAGCTCCTTCAGTTAATATTTGGAATAGTGTGAGTGTGTGGTGGATGTGGGAGAAGGTGGATGTGCTGCTCAGAGGGCAGGATTCCCAAGAAAACAGGCGACGTGGAGGTGTTGGTTTCCCCAAACACACACACACACACACACACACAGAGTGTGAGCCTGCAGCCACATGCACTGTATGCATGGATGCATGCACACACACACACACAGAGGAAAAGAGCTCCCTCTGCTGAGCTCAGAGTCTCGCCCTCTCTCGCCTGTGTGAAGTTTCTTGATGCACCTCGATGCATCATCAAGGCTTTGGTCGTTTCCTCTGATTTGCTCTTGTTCGTATTCACCTGCAGCTGATGAAATCAATAAAATTACGTATAAATAAACGTAAACACTTGACCCAGTTTTTAGTTCCTGTCTGAAACCTGTTAGAAAGATGATGTGAGTGAGAAGCAGCACAGACGAAGCTCGATTAGCATTCACGCTTAGCAGGCAGATCCAGTGTAACACGCCCACAATGTGCTGCTCATGAATGCTATGCTAGCAGGCTTTCAGGGTCTTGACTCATGGTTTTGTTTTTGTTGGTCTGTGCTGATTCAGGTCGCCCTCACTGAATTTGCTCATGTAGCACTATCCTGAGTAACAACGTAACACTAGCATGTTAGCTGTTAGCTTGCAAGCCATAAGTAACCCCTGCACGTGTTTGCAGCCATGCATTGATGGGATGCAGCAGGGAAAACAAACAAAAAACTCCAAATCAATTTTAAAATAACTATTTTTAGTGATTTTTTCTGCTTTTATAGAGTTTAAACCTTCTTTAGCTTCTCAGCAGCCACTTAATCCCACCTGCACCCCCCGCTCCAGGTAAGCCTGACCCAGGGTTATCGCTCCGACAAACAGGAGGGGATTCTTCTTTTTGTTTTCCCAGGTTTAAGCAGCACGGATGACTGAATCTCAGTGAAAACGGGACATTTTTCTTATATCAACATCGACTACAACCACAAACATAAACTCTGTTCTGGCTGCAGACGGAACATGCACGTTGACTTTAAAGGTTCTCCAACAGAACAGCTTCTGCCTGATTAGAGCTCATTTTACATTAAAAACCTTTTTTTATTTGGTCCATCGAGGGACAGATTCACTGTTTCTTATCCACTGTTATGCTGTGTGCATTTGGGCCAAAACTTTGCACCTGAACGCATCTTCACTGAGTCAGTCTTTGGCGTTGTAGTTGCATGGTAGTGCTAAAGACCGCTGGGACAGACGTTTCACCGTGTTTGAGGCTAATCTGGGATTCATCGATTTCCATGAGACCAGACGTTTTAGTTGCTGCGCCCCAGGAGTCAGGACCTGCAGGAGAGTGGTTGCATGCAAGTAGCCTATACCGAAGCAGGGCTATCCGCCTTGCTGCGGGAAGAGCCGAAAGCGGCCTGCAAGCAGATTCTGGTTCTGCAGTCCCCAGGTGAGCCCTCAGCCACGCCACATTCCCAGGAGGAATGCCACCCAAGTCAGATTTGAGTAAGAATTTGGTGAAAAACACCCAAATAAGCGCCAAGCGTGTTGTGTGAAAACAAATGCATCCCCCTCCTTCTGGGAACCCCCCTGACACGTTAGGAGACAAAAACGACTTTTTAATAAGAAGAAGCAAACCAGGCTGAGGGACAGCGAAAGGTTAATGATCCACAGCAGAATTGATCACACCTTTCTGTTCCTCATCATGACACAGCGGAATAGGAGAAGAAGGGAGGCGGGGCGGAGACTCGGTGAAAGTAAATGAAAAGAGTAACCTAGATCAATGTAATTTGGATGTGATGTATTTTTAATGAGGCTCCAGTCATGGAGGGGGGGTTAGAGAGCAGGCTGAGCTGAGCGGCAGCGAGCAGGAGACAGCCGCTAATTGATCAAAGCACCGGTGGAGGGGAGGTTGGCACCATGACTGGGCCAGGGTGACCTTGCCACTGTAGCCTCAGACGGGCGGAGGCTGAGGGAGTGAGACCAGGGATCCTGTGAATGAGGACCAAAGTGCAGGAAAAGTCCTTTTTCCCTGCAGACGTGCTGAGTTATCATCAGGAGCTGAACCACACGCTCAAACCCAGGCAGCCATCTTTCATTTTGTTCTTTGTTGGCTTGTTTGTTGTTTCTGCAGAAACTGTGCCAATGATCGGCCTGTTTACGGAGTGAGCTGGGGTCTGGTCAGAGTGCTGCAGACGCTCACGCCTCCCTGCCAGAGTTCAAAGTCCGGAGGTACAGATCTCTGCGACACATGCCGGGTGTTTCCTGCGGCTTCATAATAAAAGTCTGCTCGTGTGTTTCAGCTGCAGCTTTGAAAGTAGCCTCTCTCAGCTGCACCGCGCTTTTTGACATTTCTCTGTAGTTCAGTAGCTCATTAGCTCTCCACCTGTAGCCGCTAGCTGTCTGACTCCTGACTGGAGACAGGTGTGTTGTGCAGCGCCAGGCGCAGCTGCACCAGCTGCACCAGCTGCACCTCATCTCCATCATCAGGAGCTCTACAAACGTCCGCGTCCACGTGTCCAACTGATTTTTCTTTTTGTGTATTTCCTGTTTTCAGGCTTCCCCCACGCCTGCCGCCGCCCTCGCCTCCATCACAGTAAATCCAACGCTCTCTGTTCCTGCAGTTCACTTTGATGTTGAAGCTCAAACTCATCATAAATCGCCCATTCTCTCATCTCCTATCTTGATTTTTAGTGTAAATATTAGGAACAAAAACAAGCAGTTTCATTTTTTCATTTCCTTTTTTGTGCTTTTGGTTGTAAAAGTGAAGCATAAAAGGTTTAAACAGATCAGGAGAGACAGAGACTGGAGCCTCGGTGAAGTGGAGCGTGTCAGCACCTCTGAGCTGGACGAGTGCTGCCCAGGTGTGATCAGGACTTTCTATCCAGGCTCCGTGGAGAAGCTGCAGCTGTAAAGAGCCCTCAGGTGGATTCTGGCTTTGTGTGATTCTCCAGGGAGGGTGTCACATCCTCCTTTGGCTGTGCCAGCTTGCAGGAAGACCCCCACCCATCAGCCACTGCTACCATTGCACAATCCCCCCCACTCCACCCCCTTGCTGGTTCCCTCTGCAGCCCCAGCCGCTGAAGCTCCTCTGCAAACCAGCCGAGCCGTCCTCCCACCGGTGGAGACAGACCAGTGGCTCCACAGCGCCTGATAATCGATGTCTGCCCCTCAGCACCCCGAGGCCCGGGCCTGCCTCTCCAGCTCCTATAAAGACGCCTCACACACACACACACACACACACACACACAAAGCATGCATCCATGCATCCAGTGCATCCAGACTCACACAGCGGTCCCTGACCCCAGCCGAGGGGTGCATTAACGCTGCCCGCCTCCCTGTGTGTCTCCAGCCTCCTCCGCTGCAGACACAGACATTGACTGCTGGATCACAACCCCTTTACCTGAGTCAATAAAGTCCCTGCACTGCATTGATTTGGCAGAGTGGAAGTGGGGACAGAGCGAGGAGGAGGAAGGAGGGAGGCGGGCGAGCAACAGGACTCTGAAAATCCATAGGATGGATTTTGACTCCCGCGTGTCCGACGCTGGTCAGTCATCCCTTTTTGTCTGCAGAGAAACCAGCCGGGTGAAGTAAAACTCCGTCTGGACAGGAGGCGCACGGGCAAGATCGGGGGCAGATTGCCGAAAGGCTTCCTGTGAGCTTAAATTTGAACTTTTAAAATCTGGACTAAATGTTGTAACTTCAGTGAAATCTCATCCAGAGCGCTGTGTTTTGTGTTTAACCGCGGAGGAAACGGGGCCCGGGAGGTGACGAGTGAAGGGAACAAGGCAAAGTCGGCTTCCTGCATCCTGAACTGCCGCTGCAGAAACTAAATGCTATTCCTTGATTAATGAACTCGAGCCGTTTTCAAATAAAGTGTTGAGAAATTCCAGAGCTTGTGTCTGAAGCACAGAGGCTGAGACGCTGATATTGTGGCTAGGATTCGTAAGAAATGTGTGTTTTCCCTTTGTTTTTGTCAACAAATCTACAAAAAGCCAAACCAGCAACGTATCAGTCGACCTCCATGCGCCCTCGCCTGAGTCTGTTTCCCCCATTAGAGTTTTAATAGTTCAACGGTTTCATTTTTGAGAAAAGACTCAGCACTTTTCAAACCGCAGCAGGATACAAATTCATGCGTTTGGGGACTATTTTCAGCGGCAGATGAACACGTTTTCAACAAAAGAGTGAACAGGTGAAGCTAAACCCAAACTAACATTTGAGAAAAGTTTGGGAGTTTTTTGGCAGCGAACAACAAAACATGGCGGCTAGCAGCTAGCCCGCTTAAATATTTCTGCAGATCTGCCAACGCCGCATTTAAGGCCGCAGCCGCTTGGCGCAGTTTCGCTGAGTTAGTGCAGGATGCGCCATGCTGTCGCCCCACCTGCAGGTCTGGTCGGAGTGTTTGCTGCGACGTTTGGCTGCGCTTGGACGTGAAATGACGCTTTAGCAGCTCAGAAACAGGACGCTCATGCGTTCATGTTTCCCACCGGTGTTTCAGTGTACGGATGTTTCTGGTACAGAAGACGAGGATCTGATCCCTTCTGACAGGAAACAGTCATGAAGCATGAAAACGATGAGACCTTCAAACTGTGTGTGAATTAAAGAGCCCAGCTGCCGACTCTCATCCTGTTTCATTAGCGTCAGTGTAATGGCTCAGCGTATGCACAGTGCACACAGACACCATTTCCCCCACGGCCGCCGCTGCATGTAACCTATGAAATGATTCTCTATGAGTGGGCGACAGCTTATCTCTCCTGCGGACGGATCAATACACTGGCGCCTGCCTCGCCGAGGTGAAACCACAGAGACCGCCTCGGCCACCATGTCTGCCTGCTTTTGGTAAACATCGTTCATCTCCTCCTCCTCCCTCCTCCTCCTCCTCCATATGCACTGGACTCTGTTTTGAAATGTTGTTGTGCAACAGTCGGGGTTGTGGCTAGTCCAGCTATCAGTCCATCTCAGAGACGCTGCTATTGTGTAAACAGCAGGAAGGACTCCTGTCGGCTGCAGTGGCGTCTGCCCTCCTTTCCCCGGGACCGTCGGCTCATGTGGGTGTCAACAGGCGGAGGGAAGGTGGTGATGATATCGTTTTTGGTTCTCGGAAGGAGGAAAGACGTTGAGGGTGATGTCGGTTTGCACGATAACAGTGCATGAAGGACACGACCTGAAGTGACTGCTGCACTGGGAGCAGGCGTGACCTCTGAGAACGCTGAATTAGTCCAGTTAACATTAAATAAAAGGTCAGGTGACACAGCGTGAAGAGCGAGAACGTCTGTGGATGATTGGCTCAAACGCACGCTCTCAGAGTTTGTGTTAAAAGTCAAAGTCACTTGTTTTAACAAAGTATTTAACATATTTCTCACTTATTTTAAGTCAAACTATGATCTTTTTCTAAACCTGACCCATTTATTTGTTTCCATGACGACAAAGGTCACCTGATTGTGGGTCTGATCTCCTCTAGAGTTGCTAAATAAAGGGCTGGCGTCAGTTTCCAGAGTGTAAAGTTGTGTTATTTATGTGCAAACTGAAGATATTAGTTTGTAAACGCATCACAAAATCTTTAATGCAAAAAAAACTTGAAACTAATCACGCTCCTTGTACCAGAACTTCAACTGGTTTTATGCGATGTTGCGGAAGATAAGATCTTTATCAGACAAACATCCGTGTGAAATGTTCATGCATGATGCAGAAAACATGCACGTGGAGCTCATCAACATTTCAGAAACGTCCCAAACTGCGAACATCCACATTAATCTCGTGACCTGATGCTGTTAAAAACCCACATTTAAGCTTTAAATGATTAATACATAAGCATTAAACTGCTGAAACTGAGCTCCAGTCTTTGAATTTATTAAAATGTGTTAATATCCAATAGATTTTCTGCACAATGCATCCAAAGCATTCGGTGGAAAGGAGCCAGAGAGGAAGGTTAAACTCTCTTTATAACTGAAAGATGACATGAGCCACTTGTTGCAGAGGCTTAAATGCACCTTTGAAGCTGTTTTCCATTCAGATGCATTTTGAGTGAGAAAACAAACAAAAGATTTATTTCACCTCTGGTCAAGGGTCTAAGTCTGTCATCAAGCTGGTGTCTGTGTCTCTGCTCCTCGATTTCTGTTTTATTTTTGCAGAAAGATCTAACTTCTCTCGCTTCAGGGGGTATTTGCCCTTCCTCTCGTGCTTCCCGCCTGTCTGATTGTCTTCCCCAACCTGATTGTTTCCACCTGTTCCCCATTTCCTCTTGTGGACATATAAGTCCGCGTCTCCCCGTCTTGTGCCAGTTCGTCAAGTCATGCCTGTACCGAGAACCAGCCGCCTTTGGTTTTGTTACAAATTACCTTGTTCTCGCTCCGTTCCTATTTCAGTTTGTTTGTTACTTTGTATGTATTTTTCCTCGATTACGAGTGATTTTTCGTTGTTAACTTTGGAGCTGCTTGTTTCTAGTGTTTTTCCTCGAAAGAGTGATTTTTTGTTTGCTTCGGCCTTATTTTCCTCAGCACCGCTGAGAGAATTTGACGTTGATACTTTGTGTTCATTTTTCCCTGTTCCCCTACCTTTTGCTTTTGTAAATAAAACCTCCTTGAACTTGATTCAGAGTGTGGAGTCGAGCATTTGGGTTCATAGACCCGCCTTGTCAGTACGAACTGGCCAGAGATGAACCCAGCCGACTCAGGAACACTCGAGGCGGCAGTCCGCTCGCAGGGGACTGGGCTCAACAGCCAAGAAGACCAGCTCTCCTCCCTTCACCAGGGGATCCAGGAACTAGCCTGCAACCAGGAGAGTTTTAAAGCAGGCATGTCGGCCCAGGTGGGGGTGTTATCTACCCAGGTTCAGCAGATCCTGACCCTACTCACCAAGAGTTTGGCGCCACATGAGCGGCGTTCGGGCGCCTGCATTCGGAAAGTACATTTTCTCATTACTACCCGGCCGAAGTAATCCGCCGCCCCGAGAAGTTTTTCCGCAGAGTCAGGCGCACGCTCCTCACGATACTTAACTGTCAAATGCACTTTTGATTCTCTCACGGGCCGCCTTCTCTACAGATCGAAAGGAGGGTGGTATCTATGATTTCTCAGATCTCACCGAAGAGCGAGAAGATGGGGCGACCGAATACCGGGATCCGCGGTGTGTGGGTCCAGCCATGCCTTCGTCGCGGCACTAAGGGAAGTTTTCGATCCGGCCGTGATGGACAAGGAACGGGCGAGGGAACCAGCCCATAATGGCAGGGAGAGACTCGGGAGCGACATGAATCCGATTAAGACGCTGGCCTCGGCAGCGGTTGGAACGACACTGCCTTAGGCGACGTTTTTGAAGGGGCCCTCAGACCAACATAGGACTTGTTGTTCCTGGACCTGCCATCCTCGGGTTAGGAGGTTTGATAATCTCTGGCTACCTGACCGATAACTGCTACAGGAGCTGAAGGCCCGGGAAAGCCACAAGCAGGATTGGTTCAGAGGACCCGCTGAGGGACTCTGGGAAGGCGAGTTCTTTCTACAGCGCGGCGGTGGCACCAAAGCTCAGCCGAGATGCGGTGGCAGCCGAACCAATGGAGCTGGGCCGCGCCAAGCTGACCTCCGAGGAGCGTCGGCGCCGACTACAGGAGGGGCGATGCTTCTACTGTGGGCAGTCGGGACATCTCCGAGATCGATGCCCGCTAAAAGATCGGGCTCACCAGTAAAGGGAGGATTACTGGTGAGCCGCCGCCTCCTCTCCTCCTCTCACGACCACTCACGGAAGTAGAGGTAATAGTAGGCTAAACACTCCTGCTCAACCTTGCCTGGGCGCTGGATAGACCTTAGGGCCGATGAAAGCCTAATAGATTGGGGGGTGGCGCAACAATTAGGAGCCCGAACGAGTCTATTACCTAGATCTTTGACGGTTAGCGCACTTAACGGAAACCGAATCTTCACAATCATGCACATAGCGGGACCCATCGGGGTCAGAATTGCGGATCATCATGAACTAATGACTTTCAGTACACAGAGATCCTACACCCCCTGGTTCTGGGTTTCCCATGGCTTCAAAGACATAATCCGGTCATAGATTGGGTTTCGGGGACAGTGCGGAGGTGGGCGGACGCCTGCTCCCGCCGCTGTCTAGGGAAAACGGGAGGGGCTACTATGTCAACTGTGCCCACTAATGACTCTTAGCTGGCCAAGAGGTCCGGGCCTCAGACCTGTCTTCAGTTCCGAATGCTACCATTTACCTTAGAGAGGTTTTAGCAAAACCAAGGCCACCTCCTGCCCCCCACAGACCTTATGATTGGTTCGATTGACCTGACCCCGGCGCCTGACCCCAAGGAGTGATTTACTCCAGTCCCAGAGAGGGAAGCCATGAAAGAGCATATAGACTCTTCCTTAAAGGCGGACTTATCCGTCTGGTCTCTCCCTAATGCAGGGGGGCAGGGTTCTTCTTTGTGGGGGAAGAAGTATGCCTATTGTGCCCGTATTGACTACAGCCCTCTAAATGACATCACGATTAAGAACCGACACCTCCCTTTAATGTCGGACGCTTTTGGATCAGCTACAACAAAGGGCGTATTTACGAACTGGATTCACAAGTAATGCCTATCAATACCTAGTCCGCATTAGGAGGGGGACGAATGGAAAACAGGGTTTAATACCCCAAGCGGCCACTATGAATACCTAGTCATGCCTTTCGGCCTTACAAACGCGCCGGCGGTCTTTCAGTCTATGATAAATGAGGTCCTCCGCGATTTTCTGAACCAGTTTGTGTACGCTCATATAGATGACATATTGATTTTCTCCGCTGACCTAGACTCTCACGCACGGCATGTTGCTGGTTCTCCAGCGCTGTTGAGGTTCATACAGGCTGTTAAGGCTTTAAAGAGCTAATTTCATGCCGAATTCGTCCTTCCTGGGTTTTATCATAGCCCCCTGGGAGTATCCAGATGGACCCGCTAAAGTCAGCCAGGCTCAGTGGCCGGTTCGATGGCCGAGGGAAATTCAGCACCTTGGATTTGCTAACTTTTTATCGACGGTTCATCAGAAACTTTCAGCGCAACACCGTCCCTCACCAAGATTAACATCACCGAAAACGCCGTTCAGATGGTCGCCTGAAGCGGCGGCGGCGTTTGCACGGTTAAAGCGGCTTTTTTCCACGGCCCCGTTCTGGTTGTCCCGACCCGCCGCAGGGCAGCGTAGTTTATCGGGGAGAGGTAGACGCCTCCAGTGAGGGAGTAGGGGCCATTCTCTCCCAGCGGGCAGAGAGGGATAACAAGCTCCATCCGTGCGCCTTCCTGTCGCGTAAGCTATCTCCAGCGGAGCGAAACTATGATATCGATAGGGGAATTATTAGCCGCGTTAAAAAATGGCTCTGGAGGAATGGCGCCACCGGTTAGAGGGGGGCGCATCCGCTTATTGTGCGGACGGACTGGCAAAAATCTCGAAAGGTACATTAGGAAAGCTAAGAGGCAATTCTCGCCAGGCCAGATGGTCATTGTTTTTTAACCGCTTCGATTTTGTCATGTCTTACAGGCCGGGGTCCCAGAATGTAAAACCAGACGCCTTATCTCGCCTGTTCGACCCCGAGCCGCTGTTAGCGAGCCGGGTTGTCCTACCACCTGACCGTGATAGGAGCTGTCTCTGGCAGATAGAATCAGAGGTACAGCGAAAGCAAATGAGGAGAGCCCGCCACCTCGGAGATGCCCACGGAACTGCTTTGTCTGCTCCGCCACAGCTCTGCGCCCTCAGGTTATTCACTGCTCATACCTCGCTCCTTACCTGCCATCCCGGTGTCAAGAGAACGGGTGGTGTGGGTTATTTCCCAGCGTTTCTGGTACAGCCATGGTTCACTGGGCGCGGAGTATGGAGGCTCCCGCACTGTTTGTGCGCAGAAATAGAATCTCCTCAAAAGCACGAAGCGGGTTGCTGCAACCACTCCCCGGTGCCGCTGCCACTTTAAGGGATCTCCATGGACTTCGTCACCGGCCTTCCGGTATCAAACGGAAATACTACCATCTTAACGGTGGTTGACAGGTTTTCCAAAATGACTCATTTCATCGCACTGTCTAAATTGCCGTCAGCCAAAGAAACGGCGGAAATAATGATGACTGATATTTTCCGCATTCATGGTTTTCCCCAGAGACATTGTTTCCGACAGGGGGCCCCAGTTCGTGTTACACTTTTGGAAGGAGTTTTGTAAGCTGATTAGCGCCACTGCGAGTCTGTCGTCGGGTTATCATCCAGAATCCAACGGGCCAAGCTGAACGCTTCTTAACCAGGAGCTGGAGATTTGCCTGAGATGTTTGGTCTTCAAAACCCGACATCCTGAGCAAGAACCTAGCGGCAGGAGTTCGGCCCACAACCCCTTCCTACATCTCCAAGCACCGCATGTCCCCTAAGGTGTTTTTGGCTATCAACCTCCTTTTTGTTTCCCAGATCTGGAGGGGAGGTTCACCACGCCCACGCTTGTCCAAGGTGTTTCCGCCAAGACCTGGGCGGTCAGATGCCTGGCGCGCCGTTTCAGCTCAAAAACCAGAAGAGCTTAGCAGATCGCAGAACGCCCAGCGCCGTAGAAAAGCAAATGGGTCCGACTTTCTTCAGAGGGTGTGGTTGTCAACCCGGGACCTTCCTCTGCGAGTAGAATCCAGAAAGCTGGCTCCTCGATTCGTGGGACCGTTCCCTATCTCAAAGGTTATCGCCCCTCCGCTGTCCGTTGCGCCTCGGTCCCTTGCAAAGGCACATCCGACGCCCACGAAGTCGATAAAGCCTGTTAAAGAAAGCCAGATAGTCTAGCGTCAAGCGCCCCCCGCCGGATGAGATGGACGGGGTCCAGTATACAGCACGGAAGTTATTGGCAGTCCGTGAAAAGGGCCAGTAGTAGTTTCTGGTCGACTGGGAGGGCTACGTCCGAGGAACGCTTCTTGGGTTCTGCCAGTTTCATTATGGACCAACCTCACCACAGATTTCTACCGAAGCACATTCTCAGATTCCTGGGCTGCCGAGCCGGGCCCCTTAGGAAGGGGGCACTGTCAAGGTCTAAGTCTGGCCGGGCTTGGCAGCTCCTGTGTCTCTGCCCGTGATTTCCTGTTTTATTTTGGAAAGATCTAACTTCCTCTCGCTTCAGGGGTGGCTTGCCCTTCCTCTCGTGTTTCCCTACCGTCTGATTGTCTTCCCCGCCTTCATTGTTTCCACCTGTTCCCATTTCCTCTTAGGTATAAAGTTCGCGCTCTCCTCGCCCCAGAAATAGTTCGTTGTGTCATATGCCTGTACCGAGAACCAGCGCTTCTTGCCTTGTTACAAATTACTCTTGCTCTCGTTCCTGTCTTGCCTTGAAGGTTTGTTTGTTACTTTGTTTGTATTTTTCCTCGACATTTATGATTTTTTCGCTGTTAACTTTTGGACCTGTTTGTTTCTAGTGTTTTTCTCCTCAAAGAGTGATTTTTTGGTTTGCTTCGCCTCTTCTCAGCACCGGGCTTGAGAGAATTTACGTTGATACTTTGTGTTCATTTTTCCCTGTTCCCGTACCTTTTGCTTTTGTAAATAAAACCTCCTTGAACTTGATTCAGAGTGTGGAGTCGAGCATTTGGGTTCATAGACCCGCCTTGTCAACCTCCACCTTCTCTGATCCATCTGATCGACTTTTCTACAGAGAAGACGCTGTCGATTGGTTCTGAGTAATAAACAGCAAAACATGGTGAAGCAGGAAACTGAGCTGCTGTGAACTCACACTGCAGGCTTTCGCCACCTTCACCCGGCCCGGCTCCAGGCGCTTTGAGTGAAGAGGAGAAAATTATATCATAATGACGGCGGCCGCATTCAGCCGGGGGGCTTCGCTCTCTGATCCCGTGTGCTCGCCTCTCACAAAGAGCGGCCACTTTGCCCGTCTGAGTGGGATCCATATCACACGGGGCCCCACTGTGAGAGCGCGCACAAAAGCTGCATCGAGACGCTTCGCTACCGGAAGCCGCGAGATCAAGCCTTTGTCGCATTTGTAAACGGAAGAAAAGTCGCTTTCTCTGTTTGGACGCGGAGTTTGGCATCTGACCTCCTGACCCGCTGACGAAGCCTCGCTTGTTTACACGGACGACGGTTGTCAATACCCCGCGTAAATGCCGCAGTATTGCAGGGAAGCTCCTGTGTCTATATGCAGAGCGACTTAACGACGCTCACAGACGCCGGCCGGAGTTTAACAGCTTGGCCGAGCGCTCTCTGCTCTCGCCCGGCGCTCGCTGTGGATTTGGAGCCGGGACAAACTGTTTATGGTTCATGTCAGAACAGCCTCGCACACCGTCTCTTTAAATGTCTCTCTCTGCTGTAACGAGGCAGCTTCATGATGACGCGTGCTCTCTTCATTCATGAACTTGCAGCTCACCTGTTCGCCACTGGCAGGTCACTTTTTAAGTCGGTACCCATGTTTAGCATCAAACGTGACGAGATTCCAGAGCAGCAGAGGAGTAAACGTGCAGAAACACCAAACACACGTGGCGTCGGTGCAGGTGAAGCAGCTGGCTCGTCTGATCATGTGACCGGCAGCAGGACGGGGAAGTCAATCAGAAAACTCGGTTACAAAATAAAAAATCAGTTTAATACTTTTTTCACTCAACACGTCTTATTTCTTCTTCTATGCCTTGCCATCGTTGCATGTTGCGCACTTATCTTCCTGTCTGTTTCCACGGCGACCTTTGGGGATGCAACATGCATAGTGTATCCAGGTGTTGCCATCCCTCAGTGCACACCTGCAGTGGATTGCTGCAGGGTCATGTGACCTGCCCTGAATGCAGATTCTTACCCTCTCACTCTGAAAACACAAACCAGATGCCGACCTGTTGCTTTCACTGCAGGAGGAAACGTTCTGATAAAAGGCTTAAAGCCAACCAACGACTTGACGAGTCTGAGCAGCATCTTGCTCGAAAAGTCTCTAACACTGTGCTTTTAGATGCAGTGTTGTCAAAATTAGAATTCAGCCTCCTCAATCGTCGCATGGACACAACCAGGAAACCATACTTCCATCTAGGACCAATCCTTGATGTAACTGGGACTGGGGACACATCCCGACCCACCAAGGGAAGCAGGGCTCCACAGGGCTCCACAGGGCCCCGCAGGGCTCCGCAGGGCTCCGCAGGGCTCTTGTAGTCGACCCCACGCACCTCCGACCCGCTGAGTGCTCTATATTCTGCAGTCCGGCTCTCATCCCGCTCCCACATCCTCCCATCAGCAAATCCACAGAAAGACGAGAGTCGGAGCAAACACTGGATCATACCGACGCTTGTTTCTGTGCGGCTGGCTCCAGGCAAATTAGATTGAATGGGCTGGAAAACGAAAGGCATCAATCCACCAGGGTTATGATGAGTCGCTTCTGGCTGGGGGGTGGGAGGCGGGGCGAGCAAGGGGGGGGGCAAGGGGGGGGGCTTTGGTGCTGCACGGTGAAGAGACGGAGTCTGAGGCGAGAGACAGACCTGGTGCTAATGTCAGCTCTAACTCAATAGAGAGGCTGCCTCGCCTCCGGGACAGACTACACTCCATTAAACTGCACTGACCACTCTGCATGTGTGTGTGTGTGTGTGTGTGTGTGTGTGTGTGTGTGTGTGCAGATCAGAATATAACCTAATTCATTCTGCAGCTGGGCTCCTGCATCAGTCTAAATCATTTGAATCCTGCGTTAAACCAGAATAAACTGCAGATGTGCAGCCTTTTGACGCTGCATGTGTGCATGTGTGAACCAGAATGCATGTGTGCATGTGTGTGTGTGTCACAGTAGTCACAGTGTGCTTGGGAATGTGTCAGTTGTATGTCTGACATTCTGCAATGAATTCCCCTGTTGCACTCTCTGCAAAGCCCAGGCGCCCTGCCCCACTGCCTCTGCCTCTCCTCCTCCTCCATGATCTTCCTCCTCTCCTCCCTCTCTTCACCGGTGGGATGTGACAATGGAGTAATTACAGGAAGCGAGGCCCGACCACTAAACATTTTCCTAACCAGAGGATCTGGGAGAGGGATTCTCCATTTGAAGAGAGGGAAGAAAAGGGAAGAGAGAGAGCCAGAAGCAGAGTCTGCCTCTAATTTTCGATATCTGGATTAAAGATTAGCTACTCCTCCAACAGTTTTGTATTGTATCAGATTGATGGACTGTGGGTTGTGTGTGTGTGTGTGAAGGCAGTGTGATTGCATGCACATGGAAGTCCCAGAAGAGAGGGAGGTCTTGTTTTACCAAGGTCACTTTAAATCCGACATGTGACATCAAAGGTAACGCTGCGTCTGGAGCAGCAGCAGGAGCAGCAGCAGCGGCGGTGGCAGCAGCAGCAGCACGTGGACGAGCCGACTTCACTGCACCTGATCTGCAGAAGAAGAATTTCAAAGAGGCGCAGGTGGCGGCGGCGGAGATGAATGAGTGACAGAACGCCCGCCTCCCACGCTGTCTCTCATCAGAGCTTCTGCTGAAGCTGGACGTGACCTTGACACAAAATGTAATCCTCTGTCTGGGTTTATTTTTGTTTGTTTTGATTTTATATTGTTTGTCTTCTTATTTGCTTCTTTTTCTACTTGTTGATTATTTGTTTCTATATTTCCTTTGTTTGTTTTACTTTTCACTGATTTTGTTTGTTTGTTTGTTTTTGTTGAAAAAATGCACAAAATGATAAACTTCCTCCAAACCGGTGGTTTAATGTAACTAAGTAAAAGTTACTTCCAGTACTTGTTTATCCTTTTAGTTTCGCCAAACCTCCCGAAGCTTGTATCATGGATCTGTTTCACAGTCATAAATCGCTGATAAAGAGCTGAACAATCCTTAAAAAGCAGTGTTAAAACCTTTTTACAGCATCAATGAACAGTTTCATGTCACAGATCCTTCCTTTGTATAATATTTAATAATGTAATAAATGTAATGTATTATTTTGATTTTTGTCTCAATCACAAAACACAAAACAAATGAGCACAACATTAAATCTAATCAATAAATGAAATTTGCTTTCATTTCATTTACGCATAGGAAAATGTTTCTTCTGCCTTATTAAACGTGAAATCCATCAGGGATATGAATCACAAACCTTTATTAGTACCCACACACACACACACACACACACACACACGTACAGTAACACAGGCAGAAGCCTGGTGAGGCCCAGGGAAACCACACACATGCCTCCCGGGCTCCCCTGACAGCAGCTCTCTAGGCCCCCGAGACGGCGATCTGTAATTCAGGGGGCCTGGTGGACTGCTGTGGTGTCCCGCAGGGCCGGGTGGGAGTGGGAAGCACCCTGCTGGCGTGGCCTGGATGTAACAGAAGCTCTGCTGCTCCCTGATCACCACCTGTAGGTGGCAGTTCCCCGACAGGGAAAGCAAACACTGGGTGCCAGCCCCGAGCCGCGTCTCTTGGGTGATCATGATGGAGGGAGGAAGGAAGCGGCCTTTCCTGCCCTCCCTCTCTCTCCTCATGTCATCTGTCATCCCCCTCTTTCTCTCCTTCGCCTCTTTTAACTTATTTCGCCACCGAGCGGAAAACGAGCAGAAGAAGCCATGAACCCGCTGCACCTCTCCCGCCCGGGACGTGGAAACTCTTTGAAACCGACGGTGCAACAAGTGTCATTTGAACTGACAGTAAACAAGGGTGGACGTCGGTGACGGCGGCGCTTTAACCTCCGGATCGGGCTTTAGCTAATGTGCCACACGCCCCACACACATACACACACACACACACACACACACACATTAGCAATTACATTCATGGCAAAAAAGAAAGTTGGCTCACATCAGCGTGAGGCTAATCATCCGCTACGCTGAGTAAATACAGAGTTTGTATCCTGAATTAAAAGATTTTGCTCAAACAGTGGCCACAGGACACGGCTTAAAGAGGGCAAACAAACTCAGAGGGGAGGCGTAGTGAAACACGGAAAATGGAGTTGTAATTGCCTGCGGAGGTTTTCTTTGGGAAAACATCTATTAGGCGGAAATCACAAAAACATCCCTCCTGTGATCAGTCGTGGCGGGAGAGATGTTCAGAGTAAAAGCTGAGAGACTGTGTTGAAAGAGAGAGTTTAAACCACAGTGTCTTTTAATAGGGCAACACACACACAGACACACACACACACACACACAGACACACACACACACACACACACAGACACACACACACACACAGACACACACACACACACACACACACAGACACACATAGACACACACACACACACACACACACACACACACACACACACACACACACACACACACACACACACAGACACACACACACACACACACACACACACACACAGACACATAGACACACACACACACACACACACACACACACACACACACACACACACACACACACAGACACACACACACACACACACAGACACACACAGACACACACACACACACAGACACACACACACACACACACACAGACACACATAGACACACACACACACACACACACACACACAGACACACAGACACACACACACACACACACACACACAGACACACACACACACACACACACACACACACAGACAAATTCAGGGGCTCGTCTCAGTCATTTTGTTGACTGTGGGCTTTGTGCTGAAGTCATGCACGCAAGAGCTGCTGAAGTGTGCGAAGCGCGGGGATTAGCGGCGTGATTTGGTTACAATAGAGCAGGTGCATCCGAAATGGCGATTCTGTGATTGATTGTTAATGCCGCCTCCACGCCCGTCCCCGGGTTGCAAACTTTGATCCGCCTTTGCCAAACTGACGAGACGCCGCGGCTCTTTGAACTGGCACGGGAATAATGCGTGGAGGGATGTCAGCCAATCAGTGAGCGGGAAATGCTTCAGCAGCACGTTGTATGAGCCAGTAATGACAAGTCTGAGATGTGAAGCGATTAACAGATTCAAATATAATGATAAAAATAGATCAAAAGAATGAAATGAAGCAATAAAACTTTAAAAAGCTTTTAAATATTGATTTTAAGATGTGACGAAGGTCCCGACTGCGTCACCTTTTCAAGAGCTTGATCACACCAGGACGTGCTGCACAAATCAATCCATGCATCCTCGCAAAACAATTAGCGACCCAGTGAGGAAACTACAACTACAAACTGAAAAGGGGCAGAAAGTCAGTCACATGACTAAGAGCCAGCTGTTGAAATGCTTAATCAATACAGTCTTATTAATAAACTGATAACCAGAAAAGAGAGACTGGATAATGAGTGATAGGATCAAGCAAATCAAACAAAAACCATCCCTGATTTAAATTTGCATCCGTCCCCTTCAGAGTAGTAACCTTGTGCAGTGGAAGTGTTGCCTTGTAGAGCTCCACCTGCTCCACCTGCTCCACCTGCACCATGTTAACACTTGAATTTCATTTCGCAGCAAAAGAAGAAGTTGCCATCTCTCAGGGCGCGTAGGGAGCGACGATTGAGTTTGGTCAACCCAAACAAAGGTGTGTTCAATGCTCGATGTACCACGGTTTGCTCACTTACATGGTTATATTGCAGCTGCTAGCTAGGCCAGTGCTATGTTCAGGAACTGTGGACACTTCATGCGTCTACCATAACCTATGAGGGTGGGATCAACAAAAGAGGACCCAGGCCGGAGCCTTGGGGAACTCCACAGGCCTGGCGGGCAGCCGTAACTCTGTTAGATTAAGATAAAATGAGTTCATCAGATAAAAAAGACTTAAAGCACCAGATTCTGGCATGAATGTGCACTGAGCAAACAGCAAACAGTCACATTCCCATTGCTCATCCTTTGAATATTGAATCTCACATTGATGCTTTTGGTCCACCTATGGTGTTATAAATCATAATAATTACGGTTTTGGTTATGCTAAGCTGCTCTCTGACTCATTTTCACACATGCGATGTTTCTCTTTTAAGACCTCGTTAATACCTATGAGTCATATTTCCAGTTCTTCTACAGACTGAGAGCTCGCTTTGTCAGGCCACGTTCAGGGCAGCAGGGGATAAGAGAGAGAGGTGGATATTTGGTTTATAAAGGTGGCTCTTTGCAATATAAATTAATGTTTGGTTTTCTTTCCATACAAGTTCCCTTTTTCTGCCACTTCCTTGTTTGCACTTTGACTTTTTCTCTCGCTGCTGTCCGTCTCTTGTTCTCTCTCAGCTGCAGCTGCCCGATCCCTCTGTGATAGGTCGATTTTATAATTCGCTGTGTTTTCAGACACCATCATTACGGCTGTTATTCATATTTTCTATCCTGACTGACTGAGCCGGCCTCACCATGTTCGAAAGACAATTACTAGGAAGCCCATTTTTGTGGAGCCCTGTCTGGTTGGGTTAGGAAACAGGACAATAAATCATGGCGGAGGCAGACCGAGTGGATAATAGCTGCTGTCTCTCTCTCTCTCACACACACACACACACACACACACACACACACACATACACACTGTTTCTGCTGCCTGTGGCTTGTGATTTTAGTGCAGGAACTGGCAGGAAAAACACTTTGGTTTCGGAAAAATCTATTTATCTGAGGTGATTTTAGTCATTTTGGCATAAATAACACACACTGAGTGAAGCCCAAAGGTGAAGAGCTGTTTGTTTAAGCATCTGCGACACGTATGCAAGTGAAGCTGCGGCTCGTTTCGAAGCTCGTGTAGCCAAGTTACACATATTAGTAAACTATAACCGACCATTCGGCTCAGTGTCATGACCACAAACATGTCTTTGTTACTCACAAAATCATCTCAGACGATAAGAAATGGAAGCTCTGAAGCTAAAAATGATGTAAACAAGGTGCAAAAGTCACAAAGCTAGGCTAACCATGCTAGCAACAGGCCTTCTGAAAGGTCTACTTTAACATCTGTTATCTAATTTATTATTAGATAATTGCTTTTGTGAAACTGAGTGGACATTCGTCATCTCCAGAGTATGAAACCTACTGAGATTTCATTTTATATAACACTGCTGTGAATCAAGCATTTATGACACGGCAGGAGGACGACATGCAAACGTCTGTTGTTTTTAATTAGTGAAATTAAAGCATCAGGATCACTTGTCGAGTAAACCACGTTCCTCAGGGGGACTGTGCGTCTTCTCATATAAACAAGTGTGTTTTTATTACGACATGAACCCAGCTCAGCAAGTTCCAGATTCACCTAAACACATCATTTCTTGTTCAGTCTGACTCATCGTGTCGTGTGCCAGAGGAGCATGTGTTTGTGGATTGTGTGCTGTCTGTGTTTTAATCACTGCACATGTAAAACTGACCAACTGTCCCGTCCCATAAGCCCCGGCTGTGTTTCCTCTCACATATCTGTCCCGCCACATCCCCAAAGCGGCAGCATCCGTCTAGGAACAGAGGCTGGTTTTTCTCCTCCGGGACAGGCTGGTGCCAGAGAGAGCGCTGTGGGTAAACCTCTCACAGCCCCCACCGACACCCACCCACCCAACACCACCACCACCCCGGCAAACAAACCACAAACAAACCCGCCGGGGCCCTCAGGCACCAACACAACCGCCAGGCCCCAGCCCCTCAGTCTGCCGCTGTCAGCTGTCTGTGTGTGTGTGTGTGTGTGTGTGTGTGTGTGATTGTTTGGTAAAATAAACAACTTGTCTGAACATGAATTTACATTAAAATCAGAAACTACGTGAAGTGTCTCCACGTTTTGAGGAGGAAGTTGATGTACGGGTGTGCTGACGAGGCTTTGAGCTAAATGCTAACAATTACTGTGCTCATAATGAAAGCTGCAGTGTTTCAGCCGTTTGAGATTAGCATGTTAGCATTTGCTGATTTGCACTCAATACAAAGCACAGCTGAGCCTGAGGGAACATGATTTGTGGTTAATTGGTGGATTGATTCTGACGAGCTGATCAATAAAGTCTTGTAGGATACGACTGGGAAACGATGAGTGTTTGTACAAAGTTTCATCCTTCAGTTGTTCAGATATTTCAGCCTGGAGTGGCGGACTGACCTCCGTCCCGCCAGCCAGCTAAAAATAATGTATTTATGCTGAGTCGACGCTCTAAACTGAGAGCATCTTGCTCAACTCTGTGGTGAAATGAAAGCGGAGCTGCAGAAGGTGTTGAGTTTACACTCTGCTCCGCTGTAGGCCCATAAAATTGGCAGTGCCATTATAAATCTGCACGCCTCACACGAGTGGCTGTACACGTCTGAGGGACTGCGCGGAAACATCGAGGCTTTACGACATTTAAATTATATAAACGCGATAACGCGACCTCTGTTATCAACACGTATGGGAGAAGTTTGTTTAGTCTGCATGGTTTCTCAGCACTGTGTCAGGGCGGGTCCACTTAGTGCCTTTTTATTGTGTCTTACAGAGACAAATGAAGTGCAATTATCTGCGTTTAAAGGCCACCAGCAGCGCTGCCAGCACGTAGTAAATGTGTTTTTTAATTAGAATTCTTAATTTATATTAAACTAATTAATAAATGGATATTTTTTTGCTTTAATGTTTAATGGAGTTTAGTTTGGCATTGATGCAGTTTCTAAAAGTGCTTTGGTTCAGTTTGTAATACGATGGCATCTCTCACACACACAGTTGTGTTTGTTCACTATGTGTGAACTGTGAATTGTAGCTGTGCATGTTACAACTGGCAACGATGCACTACAAATGGTGATTAGCTCTAACGAGAGAGCGGAGGATAATTAATAGAAATTACTTTTGGCAGTTGCTCAACGCAGATTTTGAAAACACTCCCAGGGTGACACACGGCAGCAGTGAAACCGTTCATGGCTGCAGCGGTGCAGCGAGCGCCCGAGGAGGATCCGGGGACGGCACTTCCTGAGGAACAAAGGCTTCCCCACTTCACCCTTTTTAACAGCTTTAATGCAAAATTAATACTTTTGAGTTAATGTGTTCCCGACATGTAAGCAAAGGAGCAAACACACACACACACACACACATATACACTCTTTGTCTGCCCATATGACACAAGTGGGCGTGCAGCCAGTGGCAGACATCACACCCACACTCCAGCGCCTGGGGGGTGGTGGGAGGCGAGGAGGGATTTTGGAAACTAATGTTCACTTGGCCCGTCTAATGAAGCATTTAATACACAGCCCTGGGAATGCAGAACAAGCGTGATTCATGCAGCAATTAAACTCTGCTCCAACATCTACTGGAAAATAATAAAAATAAAGTAAAATGCTGCCGCTGCCAGCAGCTCGCCCCGGCCCCAGAGCGAGTCAGAGGCAAACTGTATGTGCACAAGGTTCGATGTAAGGATCTATAGGCGTGTGTGTGTGTGTGTGTGTGTGTGTGTGTGTGTTTACAGCGGTTTGGTTTATGAGGAGGTGGAGTACAGAAATGGGTCACTAATAATCGCTGTGTGTTTGTTTTCAGCCTCGTCGATGGGAGTTGCCCCCAAACGCTTCGGGAACCATATGAAAAGCATCTGAAAGCCAATTAATACATTTTCTGCACTTACCTAATGCTAATGTGTCATTCCTGTGGAGGGAAGAATAAAATGATTCCTGACACTTTTTCTTCACTCCATCCTTTTTAATTATCGCTTTTGTGATGTAGATTTTTAAAGAAACAGTTGGATTTGACCTGGTTTTTAATGTTTTATGGTGATTTATTCTTGTGTGATGGTCCATTTGTGGTTTTTCTTTGATTTATTTGTTCATTTCTGGGAGTTTTTATTGTTTTTCACAGTTGTTTCATGTGAAGTTCTTTGTAACACGGATTTTGAAAAGTGCTTTATGAATAAAGGTTAATATTATTATTGATAAATGGCTTCAAATCAACTTTTGGGGGTTTCTAGTGGAAGGTAGAGTCTGGAAAAGAAGAAAACATACATGTTGAGTTAAATGGTTTGTGCACTGAGCTAAATACTGACACTAGCATGCGCAGAATGACAGTGCTAACATGCATGTTGTTAAGCTACTTTATCTTATAGCGTTAGCGTGGTAATATCTGCTAATATGGACACAAAGCACAGCTGAGGATGTCGGGACTGTTGTTATTTTTGGCAGGAGAGGGAAAAGTCTGAGGATTGAAGTTATGATGGTTCATCCTCAGGGAACCATGAACGTCTGCAAGTGTTTCAAGCTTCTAGTTGTCAGTTTTGACCAGAACAGTCACAGGAAGTTGAGGCACTTCTTTAATCTTTATGTCTGATCCAAAGAAGCTTCCAGGCCGCTGAACATACACACTCAGAGGATGTACCATTGGTTTAACTGGAGCTGTAGCGAGTTCCCATGAGTGTTCGTCTGACAGTAAGAATGGTGGCTACAGGAAGTTAGCATAGACGCTGCTATAGCATCAGTTTTATCAGAACTAGCAGGGGTTTTCTTCATTGAGAGAAAAGCAAAGATTCCTCTGCACGCTCTGACTGGTTGAAGTTAGCCCAGGATGATAGACAGTTGGCTCATCCAATCACCTGCCAAGGATTTTTTGGAAACTAACTGCTCTTTTCCAGACAGTTTCCAAGGATGACTTCCTGTCTGGCACGGCAGGTTGGTTTCCAGTGTTGTTTGCCTCTCCGGTCTGGACTTCCAAAGAATCACCAGCTTCACTCTGTACGGTCTGATTCAAGCGTGCAGCATCTATTTAATATCTGTGTGAGCTTCCATGTCGCTCATTTGAATCGTTTCCCACCATTCTGCACCGTTTTCCTGTTCGGATTCGCCGCCAGTTTCCTCCGCCACAGCAATTTAACCTTAGGTACTCCCTAAAAAACGTTTTATAAAACCGTGAAGTTGTGTGACGTTCCAGTGGCCAGCCCTGGAAGTTACACAATTTCTGATTTGTAAGTATTTCCAGAAATGCTCTTTGTCCTTGAGAAAAGACCAAAATTGTTCAATTAAATCTGCGTTGGCTGCAAACACAGATCAGAACTCTGCTGGTACGCTGCCACCGCTCTGAGTATGCTGCACTGGAGTTGACTTTCACTTCCAACGACTCACAAACACCACAATATTTCACCACACTGGGAAAATTCAAACGTAAAATTCAGCCGTAAGCGTCTATTTCAGGCGAGAAAAACCCGAGAGGGCCACGTCAGGTCCAACAATAACGAGGGGGTTTTTCAAGTGTAGCAACAGCGGGAGAAACGGTGGGGTTGCATTAGATGAGCTGGCAGCACAGAGCCAGCGCTCCTCTGGCGGTTTGTGTTGCTTTTGTGACCGGAGCTTGTTTACAACCCCGATCGCGGCTTCTTCGGCTGCGAGTCGACGGCGTGATGTAAACACAAAGGCTGTGCAACTCAAACCGGCGCGGCGTCTTTATTCGGCCGGCTCACTGCGTATTGTTCCCCGAGCAGTTACACGACCATGGCGTTTAGGACACAATGCAACCAACACAAACAGAAACCTGATACACCTTCGAGTGGTTTGCTGTCCGTTCAGCCCGGGGAGGGAGTGAGAGGGAGGGTGTGTTAGCGTGTGTGAGGAGGGTGTGTTAGCGTGTGTGAGGAGGGTGTGTTAGTGTGTGTGAGGAGGGTGTGTTAGTGTGTTTTCAGCTCAACGTTATATTTCAGATTTTCAGTTTTCCTCCTTTTTAAAGCAGGAGCTCTAAGAGGAAAGGAATGCAGCTGCTGCAGCTTCGGCTTCGTGGTGACACAGAGGGACACAGGTGCACGCTGGATGCCCCCCAGCTGGATTATTGATGATTGGGAAATATTTACGGTGCTCCTCGGCGGTAATGGGTCAGCTTTATTTACCTAGCGATAACGCTTTATTGCTTTAATGGCAGGGAACTAAAGCAATTACCAGTTGTAGGGCAAACAACCTGCCGCTCCCTCCCTGTATCTGCGTGTGTTGTCAGTGGCCACAGACCTCAGCTCACCTGCCAAACGCCATCTGTCGTCTCACATGTTTCGCCCAGCGGCTCGGGGAAATCAAACTTTATGGATTTCTTTTACGGCCTCTTTATTTCGTCTGGGTGTATTTTACCTTTCAAAACCTTTCAAAGTTCATTCTTGAGCATCAGCCCCACCTCGAGGCACGTCAGCGGCTCTGCTGGAGCTGTCAGTCAAACCAAATGACCTTCATCACACAGATGAAGCACAGCCAGCATCAATGTACATTGGAAATCAGTTTTTCTCATTAACATTTGCTTAAAGTTTAGCTTTGAAGTTGCAAAACAGTCTCACCTCATGCAGAATTGATAGAATTGCAATTTAAGACCAAGAAACTCCCTGATGTTTGACTCTGAGCGTCCTCTCCGATGACCTTCATACAGCTGCTGTTCATCAGTGGCGTCAGGGCATGCATCAGAATCAGGATCAGTTTCGTTTCCACTTTGGTTTTTACAAACAAACTCTTTCCCCTGGGTGCACGGTGCAATAACAAGTGAGGGGGAAGCATAAAGAGATGATAAAAGGCAAAGTTCTGCATAAATACAGAAGTAAATATGTAATAAATATGTAATAAACATATTTACCAGGAAATGTGCAAAAGTCCGTAATATTCAGACCATTCAAGATCATTTTACAGATGCAAATAATGATGCTGTAGGTCTTTAGTTGATGTGACGTGTAATGCAGGCTTCAGTGTCCTGAGTGTCGCCTTGAAATCAGCAGAGTTGCAGCAGACAGTAACACGCCAACATGGCCGCCCTGCCGGCGCTGCCTCCTGCAGGACAGGAAGTACAGACTCTGTTCCCACAGACTGTAAACAGCAGTGATGCTCCTGGTTAATCAGCTGTTTACACGCCAGCGTCTACCCGGGTGTTTGTGTTTACATCTCTGCTGATCGGAGCCGGAGCCGATAAACACCCGGGACTGCTGCGGAGTCATGTGACGCGGGTTTGAATCCTGATTGGACACATTCACACTGAAGACAGAAGCCAGATGTTAGCAGCTGTTAGCAGGTTTTTGTGCAGTGTGGGCACAAAGCTACAGGCTAACGGTAACTTACCCTCTGGAGACAACAGCCACATTTCAGATGTCCAGACTGAGAAACCTGTGATGTGTGGGTGAAAATGGAATTAGCAACACATAGTTTCACATCTTTTCCCTGCAAACGAATGGAGAGAATAAAAAAAGGCTTAATTTATTGTCAAACGGTAGCCGTTTGGTTCCCAGATTGCATTCCAGCTAATGAGTTCCCCCTCTTTCTCCTCCTTACATGGACTCTTTACCTGCATGCATCCAACGTCTGCTCAAACATGACTGGTCAGTGCTTCTGGTTTCTATTTATTTAGAGAATCTGTTTCCAGAAATCAGGTTATGGTCAGAGTCAGTTTATCAAGCTGCTGACACACAGACACAACGCTGACACATGCACAGAGAGGAGACCAAATGAAACCAAATAAAAACATTTAAATAGTTAAATTAGACAAATGTTTGTGAGGAAGTTGCAGCGCAGCCTCACAGACAGAGCGTGTCGGGGCCTGTCTGGATGGCCAGTAGTCGTCGGCTTCTTCCTCACCCTGAGAGCGACGTGTTATCTCCTCTCCCATCACGACTCTCCTCAAAGGAAACTGCAGTCTGCTGGCAGAGGAGGCGGAGGAGGGTGGGGGTGTGTCTTTGTCCATTGCTGCCATCAGTCTTGTAATTTGACTTTTGGGTGTATCCACTTTGCAGCTACACCTTCTTTGCAATTCCCAAAGTTGCCTTTCACCTCCATCTAACCTGCATCAACTTGTTGCATCAAGTCAAAGGTGGGTACAGAGAGGTATAAATATAAGACAAGCTGATAAGTTGGGAACACCGGGGAGTGTCGACAGTAGTCACACCTCAAAATTCAGGGCTGGACATCCTCCAGCAGCTTTAGATCCTGGAGTAATGAAACTGTCTCATCAGCTGTTTTACTTTGTGTTGTTAAAACTGCAGAAAATCAGATGATGGATAACAAACAGTCAAACTGTGTGAGTCTGATTTAAGGTGGTGGTGAATCAGCCCCAGACTCCCTTTAAAAATCCTGCATTTTTATTATATTTTGAGTTAAATAAAGTTTTTTAAAGTTTATAAAACACTTTCTACAACAAATTATTAATTATTAGTCTCCTTTTGTAAATTCTGCTGCTGTTAAACTTGAACTTTTTCCTTTATTTGTATAAAAACTACTGTGTTAGCTTGTCCTGCTGTGCTGCAGCAGCGGCCTGAATGAATGTACAAATCAGATTTACTAGTTTCCATTGATGTTTCACAGAGACTGAACGTCTGAAGAGAATAATCACCACACACCAGAGAAATCAGAAAACATGTTTCACAGCTGAATAAGTATGAAACTGCTGTTAAAGGTATTAAAGTCAACTGTTAGCTAACTAGCTAAGTTAGCTTTACTGCAGTAAAAGTACTAAAGTATATATTTAAAGTACACATTGTGCAGAAAGACTCATTTCAGAATAATCTATAAAAGAGTGGGTTATAATTCTCAATGCATTCATGTGTGATGACTTTATCATATGGGAACCAATAAAGCTAATTAATGGAGTAAAACAGTAGAATGTCTGCCTCTGAGGTGAAATACTCAAGTACTCAAGTCAACTGGCAACTTCACATCTTAAATAAACAAATCAATCAATCGATTAATTCATTCATTAAATAATCAGCCATCTCATTCAGAGCAAGAACAGGGGCAGGAAACATTCATCATATCCAGACTCAGGAAGTAGACGCCGGGCGTGATACTGCAGCCAGAACATCAGTGGCGAGTGTGTATGACTCTAACCCGTTGTCCAGCGATAGCCCTCAGACAGGCCGGGCCTGCAGGAAGCTGATTAGATACACGCAGAGTAAATACAGGCTCCGGGCCTGCGCTCTCTGGCACCGAGACGCAATCAGACGCTCAATTATCAAATTAAAAACACGAGGAAGGAATGTGGCTGCCGCGCTATTCTCGGCTATCTGGACAGGGCGATATCTGCGGGACGCTAGTGCATGAATTGATGACGCGTTCATGTTCAGAGCAGATAATAATGGTTTTATGGTATCAGTGGACAGTGTGTGTGTGTGTGTGTGTGTGTGTGTAGGAATGCTGTTTCTGCACTGCAGAGGTTTATTTTAGATTTTCAGATGAGCTTTAACCTCTGCTATGACGGATACCGAGCAACAGTTTTTAGTGCATGTTATTTGAAAAATGAGTTCCTCTCGTGAGTTTTTGTGATTATTTCACCCTGAAAACAAGTTTTACAACATTAATTCTACATTTTATGGCCAAATTTATCATGTTTTGACATATTGGAGTAATATCAATATATGCACAACAAAGAACTCACAATATATAGTTAAAATACTATGCTCTGACATGTCTGGACTGGAACTGGGCAAAACAGTGTTGTTGGTCCTCATTAGCAGTTGGTAATTAAGCTTGTTGGTAGCTATTAGCATAAACAGTTAGCCAAGGCCAAGTCTGGTTTGGACCATATTTGGGCAAGGCGGTGCAGCTGCCTTTATCCTGAATGGTGGTTGCTGTGGTAACGACTTTGCCATCATATGCTGGCCTCACCCCAAAGCTTTATCGTCTGTTTCACTAAACGTGACCATAATTTACACAGCGAACATCATGTTGTGTTGATGAAGACGACCAGACCATGAGCCCAGATGCTAACGTTCACAATCTAATACAGGGAATTAGAACCTGGATTAAAAACCTTTCCAAGAGTCTGCAATAGATCATTTTTGTGATGTTTGTTTGAGTTTTGCATGTCAAACTGGTTCTGAAGTGAATCATTTACAAGGCTTTTGTTCATATGCAACAAAAAGTTGCCAGATCTCTGTAGTTCTTCGATTAGGTTCGTGCAGAATTGACTGAAACTGCTGCATTGTTTAAATTGATAATAATTCCACATTGAATGTATGATTTCTATAGCTGTCCTCGATGGGGAGTTTGAGCTGTTTCACAGGGTTCACCGGCCTAACGAGAACCAGTTGAACCTTTATTTTTAGTGTCTGCACTCTTGTCCTTTGGGATCTGACCCGTCCCTGCAGCCAGTCTTGTTAGGAACTCCACCTTCACCCCTCTGGCAGTCTGCAGTTAAGAGCTCTCCTCTCTTCCCGTCCCCGGAGGCCTCTGGTCCCCCCCTGGTTTGACCTGGTCTGCCACTTTTCTGCCTCATCTCCGTTCCTATGGCTCTCCTCTCTGACCTCCCTGTCACCGGGGTAATGGCCTGCAGGGAGGACGAGGAGGATGATCCGCAGCCTGCATGCGTATGAAAGACTCTGGATTCTGCTTTGGTGTGTGTTCGTACTTACTGCGGTTCACTTGGTGGCAGCAGGACTTTCTTCGAATGTGTTCCCCAGATGTCCCAGAAGCAACAGGAAGTGGAAAGCATCACGCTGGGGCCGTGAGACATCCTCCCATTCCTCAACTGGGGCTCAGCTAATTGGCTCTGCTGGTTAAAGGCTTTTAGCACATGGAGAAGCTGCAGACCCCCGTCCAACACCCCCTGATAACACCGGCTCAGCAGACACGGCAGCGTCACCACTGACAGGGAGATGTGACGGCTCGCCGCAGTGCCGCTCAAACACTTTCACAGTCGTGGCGCAAACACCAATCCTAGCTGTCTCACAGCGAGGCAACGTCAATTATTTTCATGTTTGTTTTAACTGGCTCTGACTCCCCCCAGACAGTTTCCATGTCGGGCCGGGGAGCTATTCTCTTTTCCCCTCCTGGTATTTTGTGTTTTTCCTAAATTAGACGCTTCAGACTGGTTTTACTGCGGCCTATCATCTCCTCTTGGCGTTGTTGCAGACGTCAGGCCTCGCAGCCGGGATGAGGCGACGCTTTTGGAGGATCCTCTCGCTTCAGTTTCATCATTCCTCTGGGGTTGAGAAGCCACAGCAGCTGTTTCAGTAGGCTGTGCCCGAAATGGACTTCCAGGATATGGTCTTCCCACCAAGAGATCTTATTTTCCTCATATGACATATCCCTGCAAACCCTTTCCTTGGTATTGTCACCCCGCCTGTCATGTCTGGGGCTGGAGTTTTAATTTGGAGGTGACTGATGAGCAGCACGGAGACGAAGGAACGTCCGGCTTTAGCACTGTGATTATAACTCGTCATAAACAACAACAATAGCAAAACAGCTGAACAGTTGAGGCGTATGAATAAATCTTGGTGCCTGGCTTGCATTGCTGAGGTCGCTGCTGGGCCACAGCGGATTCTGGTATGCACGGTGTGAGGCGCAAAAGTTAGAGGCTGCAGGCAGAGATACAGAGCCGAGTGGCAGAGGAGGGTGGAAGATGGAGGAGCAGAAGGAGGAGGTGCAGGGAAGGAGCAGAGGGAGCATGAAGAGCAGGAGAAGGTGGAGCTGCTTTCAGTCTGCAGAAGCTCAGCAACACCTCCGTGCAGAGAGCCTTTATCATCAGACCCCTTCAGACCTGATAAGGAGAGCTGCTGCTCAGACGTGTGCATCTCTGCACGCATCAACTTACAAACAAGCACTGGCATAGTTGTGTGCTTGTATACCACACGCAGGGTGCATCCAGGTGCATGCACAAAGCTTGGAAATACAGGAGAACAATCAAAAAGGAAGTCAGGAGAAAGGAAAATAGATTGATCAGTTTTTATTGACTTTGACTCACACTGATGAACCACAGGTGAGTCTGTTCTCTCTCAGTCATGTTACAGTCATGATTAAGTCCAGTTGCAATGCTCCGTGTGTCCTTTGAGCAAAAAGGTAGTGTGGACGTGCAGGAAGCTCGTCTGGCTCAGGGTGATGGCCCAATCACAGACTTGCATTAACATTCACCTTCTTATTAACCATGAAAATGATCTTTCACATGTTTTTAACAAGTGTCTTCGTCGCCCCGGCCTGACAACACCTCAAGCATCAGTCCAGTAGTTATTACAGCTCAGGTAAGATTACAGCTGCTCCAGCTGCTTTTGTCCTGACAGGAGACTTTCCACAGACCATATGATGGATTGCAGAGACACGGATGCACTTCTAACATCTCAAACTCCCTCCTGAAGCTAGCGTAAACCATCAGACTGCTTTCAAGTCGTGTGCATGCATCAGCGTTGTGTCTGTCCGTCAGAGGCTCCTGTTTGCATTATATATGTCTCTTAACAAAGTCATCTGATGTTTGAATCTGGATCTTTCAGGCAGCCTCAGTGTCTTGTACTTGCTGCTAGCTTAAGCTGCTAGCTTCGTTTTCAGCTTGGGAGCTACTTAGCTAACGGGATACACATATGCAAAACCTGCCTGAGCTGACTCTACATTATAAATAATGTTATTCATTATTATTGTTATTTCTGTCTTTAATTGTGTTGTGTTTATTTGTTTGTGTTTGTGGTATGAGGCATCCGTGCAGCCTGCACGACATGCATGAAGCGTGTAAACCCTGCACATGAGCACTGGACGTCGACCCCATCCTGGACTAATAATCTTGATATTTGGGGCATTTTTATGTTTCTGTTTCCATCTGCTGCACCTGCGACTCCACACTCAACACAGCTGGACGTAAACTTCATTGTATTTCTTGCAAACTGATTATAACCGTCTCCACGTCCTGCTCCACAGCCTGTCGCTGTCCTGAGGGTATGGAAAAACCGAGGCGCCGTTTTAGCCATTGCATCATGCGTCGACTGTCAGGACTCATGAGCACGAGGTCATGCACATCTGGCGGTTCGGGGGAAGCGACGTCGCCTGACATTTTATATTTGAGCAGATTTTTAGAATTCATTCGTTTACATGTCAGCGTTGGCACATTTACTCCCGTGTTTGCTTCACTACATGTATGTACGAGTGAATGAGGTTTTAAGTGCAGGCTACACGCTGTAGGGCTTCGGTGGAAAGTTGGCGGCGGCGCCCCGGCTGGGTCAGGGAGTGACAGGGTGTGTGGACCGGGATGGCACCGGGCGGGACAGCTCTGGCAGTGCCACGCTCATTCCTTCCCTGCCTGCTTTCAAACGTTGTCTCCTTCTGCTTCTTTGGCGAACCGAGTGCAGGAAATCCCCCGGACCGACTGAACCGGCACTTTAATGAACGCTTTGGCTCGACGGGACGGCCCATTTCCTGTTTACTGACGGGCCGACCGTAAACACACCTCTCCTTCAGCACTCCCTTCCTCTTTCTGTCTGTCCCTCCTTGCCCTGAGGCTGTTGTGGCCTCTCCCAGGGACATCCTGGTTTGTCCCTGGACAGGACTGTAGTCAGCAAAACGCTTTACAGACAGACACTCAGCGTTTCAGGACTACAGGAGCCCTGCAGTTAGTTGCAGTTGGAGACTGTGCAACAGAATAAACTTCAGGATAGTTTGAGAATGAGAAACAGACAAAGAAAGACATCTGTAGCGATGCAGAGCGCATACTTTCATGGATTTATATTTAGTCCATCCAACCAACTCCTCCCCCTCCTCCTCTATTCTAACCCCAAGAAACCCAAATCACCCAGAATAAAAATAATTGGTGGTCTCGTCTCCAGCTCTGACTGGAATGAAGTCTGTACGGAGGAGCCGCAGCTCCTGGCAGGCTTCCCCGCTCCGGTCTTATCCCGAGGAAGAGAAGATTTGGCCCCAGAGCGAGTAAACATGCTGCGGTTTTAACCTCTGTCACCCGACATCCCTGACATGGCTCTATCAGAGCGCGCCACGCAGTTGCATTAAAAAGCCACAGGGCGGGTTGGTGAGGAGGCATCCTCCGTGACCCAAAATGGCCGCCGGCGTTTGACGTGTCAGACTTTGTTTTAATCAATTTTGCATGCGTGTGAGATCCGGGCGGCTGAACTCATGAGGGATCTCCCCTCAGTTTAGGGGCTTATCGTTAACCTCAGCTAAAATGTTTGCGTCTGCTGAATCACTGACGATTGGAGGAAGCGTAGCATTGTTGAAAACCCTGTTTCCTCCTCAGGCACCAGCGCTGGGGCCCCTTCGCCGCTAAGTGCATGTTAAATGACAAACCCTGTTATAAGATGGGAGCTGTGCGTCTCAGTGGAAATGATCATTTTGTCGTTTTGTGCACACATACATGACGATTTCTTGCATGTTGATGATTTCATGTTTGGGAAAAGCTGCACGACACATTTGTTTACTTGGTCATGTTTTTTTTTAATTATTATTGCATGAAACGTTGAGCTTTAAGATGTCGTTAGGTATCTGTCCTCTGTCAGAAATAAAATGCACGGGTGTGTCTGAAGGTGTAGTTTCGCCTCTCGGGCCATTTTTCTGTTTAACGGATGAATTATTTTTAATTGTTTTTAATTTCTCTGGATTTCTGGTTTATGTGGTTCTTATTTCTGTCCTTCTGCAGTCTCATCAGGCGGTGTGTAGACCGTGAACTGACTCCTCTTCTCTGCATCTTGTGGAAAACATAAAATGAAACTACCAACGATGAACATCGGTCACATGCGTGCATCATTTCCTGTGAATCCTCTTGCGTGATTCACCACCATAACAATGAAAACTGCTGTATTTTGACATAATTACAGAATAAACACGCTTGACGGAGTTTGAGTTAATGAAATTATAACTTTAATTCAACATTTTGATTGACAGTTTATCATTTTGTTGAAGATTTGTGTGTGTGTGGCATCTACGCAACATGATCCCATCATTTTAACCGTATACTGTAATTCCCAGGGTTTGTGCAGCGACAACACAAAGATGTGGGTTGTAATTTGCATTCCTGTTGTATGAAAACCAATGTGATCATTATGTGTTGTTTTCTATGTGGTGCATGCATGAAGAAGAAACACAGGTTTCACTGCATGTCTCTGAGAAATCCCTCACACGGTTTAGTAAAAATGAAAAAATGAAAGGATTTAAGAGCCAAACTTACTTAAAATAAACAAAATTAGTCACGTTTGATTCAGATTATATTGATCTTAAGAGTCCTGCTGATGAAAAAGCAGCTCAAAGGGCAACAGTTAGGTCATTGTTCATGTTCTTTCCATTCATTGTAAAAGAGAGAAGAAGTGGGAATAATTGCAGGTTTGGAGCTGAGGAAGGCCTCATCAGAGAGGCTGGGACAGGGCGTGGACGGCCAATGATGATGATGATGATGATGATGATGATGATGATGTGGCGGCGAACGCCGGCGTTTCACCAGCGCCACCATCAGCGCGCAATGAACTGGGAGCAATGGTGGTGGTGGTGCATTGGATGGAAGGGAGGGACGCTGCAGGACTTATTACAGTGGAGAGTCTGATGACAAGGCTGCTGAGACATTCAGACGAGGGTTTGAGCTTCAGGACAGAACCAGATTCAACCAGAGCGTCTTGTGAAGCCGCGGCCAAACCTCTCATCACCACAACACACACTGCTAGGCTGCAGTGTGTGTGTGTGTGTGTGTGTGTGTGTGTGTGTGTGTGTGTGTGTGCGTGTGCGTGTGCTGCAGAGCATGCACAATATGCGTTTAACCATACCAGAGCTCGTATCTGCATGTATAAACGGTTTGCGTGTGTGTGTTTGCATGCATGGCGGTGTGCATGAGAGTGTGTGTGTCAGCCAGGCACCAGAGGAAAACAATGGATTTTCCCTGAAGGAGCTAAAACAACAGTGGATTTATATTTCCCCTGCTTCCCTCCACCCCCGCTCCCCCCTCACCGCCTACAACATATTACTTTCATTGGACTGGAACGCTCTCGCCGTGAAAAGGCTCTGGCAAAGCCCCTCACGTCTCCCTTGAATGTGCAGAATGGAGCGAATGTTGGACGCCTCCCTCAGCACTAAAGCCGCCACACACATCGCCGTGGGGAAGGCGACCCCTGACTGTGCTGCGCCTTCTCCCCCACCCCCCCGCTGATGTTACAGGACTGATGACTACACAGCAGTTTTCTTATTGTATTAACTACCTGCGGCTGCTGTAGTTTCCGTGATTTGGCTGACATTTACTCTGCGTAAAAGCAACTTTACGGGCCGAGCTTGAGAGCTGCAGCGAGGAAAAATGGCATAAATCAGCTTGACTCATACACACGTGAGTGTTGGCGGCCACAGGTTTTCACAGCGTCTTACCTCCAGTGTTCACTTTGACCTTAACAACACTGTGAAGATGTGAAACCCTGACACCTTCATGGGAATAGACGTCCTGCAACATGAGACGACGTGCAAACATGTTTAAATTAACACCTAATTGTTCTGCATGAAATTCGGACTCAAGCCTCCCCCAACATGTAGAGGCTTGTGTGCGCGGGGCACAAAGTGTTTTCACAGGAATTAAACTGCAACCGTGACGATGACGTCTGTTAAAAGACGACGTGCAAACGTGTTTTCATTAACGTGCAAATACTTCATACAGAATACGAGCAGTAGCCAATCAGCCGGCAGCCTCGCTCGTCAACCTGCAACAAATAACACAAACCATTTCACAATGTCAACCACGTTTGTCTTTGTTACCACGACAACAAAGTGGTCACCTGACCACAGATCTGCTCTGCACAGACGTTAATACACTGTGTGCAGTCTTAAAGTGTTGGGTTGCCTCATTTAAGTGACAAGCTAATGCTACTATAAAGCTGTTAACGTCACTGTTAGCTGCTACCTTTAGCATGGTGCATGCAGTAAAGCAGGTGAAGCTGCTTCCTCGCTGTCACTGGCGTGCAGCGTTTCTCCAAAGAAGCTAATTTACTGGTTCTGTTGAACAGTGTGACACAGACCACAGACTGCCGTGCTAACGGGCTTCGGACGGATGATTACAGTTTGAATATTTATTTTATTCTCACGTTTGAAGGGTAGTTTGAATTTCACATAAAGAGTGGCAGCCGTGCCGCAGCCGTAGAGAACCTATCCAACTGGTACTGCCAAAACCTGAAACCCAAAACCTGCACGACATTGTTTTTCTGTTTGCCCGCTTCAGCGATGTCGCAATAAACGCCTGCACGGTTCCCGTCCTCAGACGCATTCTCACAGGTGCAGTTTTACAGGGGTTTGCTGCTTTGCATCTGCTCCGGCACGATGGGGCTGAACACTGGGTTTACTGGCAGCAGGTAGTGAGTTAAACACACCCTCAGCTGAAAATGAGGTGATACCAGTGGATTTAAAAATGACTCCCCTGGGGAGTGAGTGAGCTCATCGCCGTGCAGAGCCACCCTGTGTCAGCGGTTGCAAATGAAAGGCGAAGAGTCCGGTCAGGCGGCGTGCATTAAGCAGCGGTTGGCCTGGCGAGGAAAAGCCCCTGGCAGTCAGGCTGTCTGGGGCTGAAGTTTCATTATCATCTGCTATCAAGTGTCTTCCATTGAGCCAGATGAATCACAGGATTACAGGGGAAACAGTGCATTGTTGTCTGAAGGCGTCAGTGCCTCTGATCCATGTCTGTCCCCACGCCCACCTCTGCTCCCCCTTTGCCCGCCGTGGTCATAAACCCAGGCAGTGCCCCCCCACCACCACCCTTGTCTCGCTCTCCTGTCTGTTACCACGTCTGTCTTCTTAACATCCGCTGGTCCTTCTGTGTCTCGTGACGTCTGCCCCCTCCTGGAACGACCGAACCTTCGTGATGGATCACGGGCTGCAGCGCCACACGGACAAACACCGGGCTCACCTCTGTGTCGACGGCGACGCTTTAATTAAAGGCATAAATCAGCTGAATGTATCAATCAAGATGATAACAACCGGGCTGTATCACTGCACATGTGATGTTTGGGCACATTTTAAAGCAGTTAAACAAGCTGAAAACACAAGAATGACACATTTTACTGAAGCAAACAAGCTAGCAAAACCAACGCTAACAAACATTTAGCAACATCAGCAGTGAATTGAAGTGGTATTTCTGATCATCTAATGAATTAAAGCAATCTTCACTCACCGTTCAGCTCCGTTTGGTTGCACACCAACCTCTGAGGGAACTATATGGCAGCATCTAAAAGCTCGGAAGATGCCAACGATATCTGTGCACTGTTTGGTGCTGGACGGATCACCTCGGTCCCTCCTCAGACCCCCCTGTGGTCCAGACATCCTTTCTGACTTCCTCAGCAACAATAAAGACACATCAGAGCATCTGAATTCCCCATGAGGTTGGCCCCCAGAAGAACACAGAAGAAGAAGCACCCGTCATGCCTCTGTGACACCATTTAACATAATGAGGTGGAAGATTTGTGCTCTGCAGGAAGAGGAAGTGATGGATTTATCACATGTTGCAGGATTTTCCACAACTCTCACCATCTGAAGGGATGCGTGCTCGCGTTTGCATTTGTGGAACAGCCAATAGGAACGTCCTGTCTCCGAGACATCACCTGTACCAGCCGACAGGAGGTGCAGGAGTCTACTTTGCCCCCACACCATGTGAATGATAATGTGCTGAAAGGTTTTTAATGGGTTTCTTTTGCTGAATTTGTGAAGATTTCAGCCTGAAACAATCGACATGAGATGTATTTTTGTAAATTCGTGTGTACACACTGCCCCTGCCTGCCTGCCTGCCTGCGCTGGTGTGTGCGTAAGACCCTCGAGCATAAAGCACCGGCTTGTCAAAAGCCAGACCGGTAAATGGAGGTGCTCTGTTTCATGAACTGTGACTGAACTTGTTCGAAACGGGTAGAAATGTTAGACAAATATGGTGTCTGAAAACCTCAGAAACGTCGCTCTTCCGCCCCTCCACCATCCCCTCTCCTCCGCCCACAGCCCTTCATCCTCTGCCAGTCCACGGCCTGACATTTTCCAAGGCTGCCAGGACGGAGAAAGAGAGAGAGAGAGAGGGTGAGAGACATAGAAACGCAAAGACAGAGGGGCCCCTTAAACCAGATTTACAGTATGTTGAGCTGTTCCACATTGCTCGGTTCAGAAAGGTCATCGCTGGGCGCCTCACTATCCCCTTCTCCATCTTCTGTTTTTGGGTAATTTGCTTCCTTGTTTCCTTAAAGAAGCTGCAGACAGAGTGAGTTGAGGTCTGTGCATCCTGTGAGTGTAATAGTTGGGATTCTTGCAGCGCATTAGCGAGTCAGCGTGAAAAGGATAGCGCCAGCGACAGCCATGACAGCGCCGTGTAAAGGAAGCAGACACATGAGTCGAGTAAATCACCCCTGTTGTTGTGATTATGGTTAGCTGGTCGACTGCAGCGGTGAGAAGGCCCGTCCTTCCCAAACACTCCTCACCCTACAGCGACATGAATAACCCTCTGTTACACCCCCTCACCCCTCCTCCCCCCATGACTTTCCCGTCCTCTCCCACACACATAGCCCCGCTGACAAAGACGCCCATTTTACGTGCCATGTTTGATTTGATAAGTGGCGAACCTGAGTGACGGGACGCCTTTGTGAGACGGAGAAAAGGAAAAATTCCCCGCTCTTATTGGCAGAGGACAATTATGACTAAGGGACTCCTGTGATGTTAGCTGTGTGTGTGTGTGTGTGTGTGTGTGTGTGTGTGTGTGTGTGTGAGGGAGAGTAAAATTGAGATAATAACCCTGCCTATTGTCTCGCATTCAACCAGGAGACAAAGGTGCGTCTTTGGTGGGGGGACGTGGGACGAGCGCCGTCCTGCCTCTGGCTTCTCACGGGGGCCGGGTGGCGTGCGATGGACTTTTTGGGACTTTTTGGAAATGAGAAAAGTACAAAGCGGTTAGGACAGACCTCGAGTCGTGTTTGTTCGATGACAAACAAGCGTTCTCGCAAAAAACGGTGAAGAGCTGTCCAATCAGGGCTCGGCCAAAGAGGCGCAACAAACAAAAAGAGCTAACAGTTAGCAGCAGTCATAGCCATAGATGCTAGCCACAGTGACATCACACAGAGGTTTCTGCAGAGCGACTGTGAAAATGGTGGATCTGGACGTCGGCCATCTTGGAAGTACGTGATATCACCTAACTCCCAGCTAATTCTAAAAAATGGTCAAACAGGTGTCAGCACCAAACACTACAAAGCACACTTCCTGGGTTGTAGGTCACATGATGCTGTAGGCTGGGTGAGGTCACAGCTTAAAAAATGATATTTAGTCATCAGAACGTTGTAAGATACGGGGTTGGTTTGTGAAAAATGTTAATTTCGTGCACAATGGAGGCAAAATAGTCAATTGTACTCTGCACTCATGTTAATATAAGCAAATAGAGTCCAATGGGAAGTGCCACAAGTCACCTGAAGGGGCGGGGCAGACACCCACGAGACACAGGCGCAGGAAAAGACATGTTCAGTGCACCCGCAAACATTTCAGCCACAAATGAGTGATTTCAGGAAGTAACTGCTGCAAATTCATATCAAATGTGATCATTATTATAACAGATCACTCATTTAAATACATGCAAAGATCCTACCTGTCACAACACGCAACAAACGGCATTTAAATCCTGTAAATCTGTCACAGAGTCAGTGTTTCATCACATGTCGTCTGCTCCGGCTCTGTTTTGCCGGCTAACCTTCCCACAGGGAAACGTGGATCACGTCGGACCCACTTAGACGCCAAACGCAGTTCGACCATTAGTCCAGTTTCACATATGAGAGTCGGAGCTCGTGGATCACAGCTGCTCTTTATTCAAAACAAAGTCATACAATCGTCGTTTTGCCACACGGAGTCAGTATCGAGGTGTGTAGGAGCCGTCCTGGAAGACAAACAACCAGGAAAAATCAATTTCCTCCTCACAAAACTCGACTCAGATCAGTTTGAAGGGAGTTCAACTCAGACAGAGAGGCCGACATGGGGGGAGGCGGGGGGGAGGGGCGGGGGGGAGGCAGGGTTAACACTTCGACACCAAGTTAAACCATCGTAAAAAAGGAAGTTTTGTCGATTTAAAACCTCATTTCCTGTGACATCACATTGAAATAATGCATGAAAACATAATCACCCAGATTATCCATCAACCACAGACCAGTTCAGGCTAAACGTCACATTCCTGCCACAGAAATGTTGCATTTATTATTTAATTACAATTTATAGTATTTATATTAAACTATTCTGTCTCAGGGCTGTGAACCTGCGTCAGACAGCAGACAGTCAATGACACCACTTCCTGTTCAGTCCAATCAGCTCCAAGCACCCGAGGGTTATACAGTCTAATACAGTTAAATATATGTTTAATATACATAAATATATTAAGATAAATGTCTTTAATCATATCATTGATTCTTATTCTCATTAATATCTGATGTTTTAATAAAATCAGAATTAAAATATGTTAATATATATATTTTGTATTTTAACTTGATGCTTTTGTTTCAGATGTGGCGTCTCCTCCTGAACTTCACTGAATATAAGTTGTACATTTCTTATTATGTAATTAATCAGCAATTTTAAAATCTATTAATATTAAATTATAGCAACTTAAAGCCTCCTTCTCTTTTTTGAGTGTGTATTTTTTATAAATTATTCTTTAATTTTCAGCTTTTTTTGTTTGTAATGCACAAAAACGTTATTGAAGTTAAAAAACAGTAAAAACACAAAAAAAACGAATAAAAAGGCCTGTTTTTACACCAAAAAACATGTTTTTGAGCCTGTTTTTGATGTTTGCTGTTTCTCCACAGCTGCTAAAAACATAAATAAATGACCGGTGGTGACACAGCAATCATAGAAAACATAAAAATAAGTTTTGAATCTTCAGAAAAACATTTTTTAGTGTGAAACAAGTCACTTTGTCTGACTCTCAGACGTCGTCTCGTGTTCTCTGATTTTTGTCGAGTTAAATGTTGCACGTCCACGTCCACGTTTTAATTTATTTTACTCCACTTTGGTCTTTGGCTGTGCAGGTTTTTGTGTGATTTATATCTGATTTTGTGCAAATATTATGTTAAAATGTCATTTTATTACAGGTAGAATTTAAACACTGCAGCGTTTCTGTAAGAAAATCATGTGTCTAACATTTTTAGTCAAAACTCAGTCCGAACTGAACTCTAATGTTCAGAAAATGTGTTTTATTTTATGGATTTGTGTGGAAGTGACTGTTGTCATGACAGCTCTTGCATGTGTAAACACTTTTATCCAGTCTGAGACTCTGCTGAGGAGATGAATTGGATGCATTTCATCCAAACTCCCACAATGCAAAGCGCATCCTGGTCTGTCGCTGCAGCTTTAAATCACAGTTTTCATTTTAACTTCATGCACAGCGAGGAACATGAGTCAGAGCGACGCCGCGCCACACATGTCGAACGCGCCGCCATGTTGACCGGACAACCCTCCTCTGTTAAAGCACACACACACACACACACACAAACACACACACACAGATTGCTAACTGAGCAGTAAATGGAGGAAAAGCCAGAGGTGGCGACAACGGAGGAGGAGAGAGATTTACTAATCCATCTGAGGGGAAACGGGCTGTAATTTGTTTTCTGTGAAATGTGAAATAAAAGAGTTCCTCCTCTGGCTCCATCCCACCGAGGGGTTTTGTTAGCGGATATGTGGGATTGAGTGTTTGTTTGTTTGTGCGGGCGGGAGGGAGGGTGTGGCGTGCGAGCAGGCCACGAGGAAGCAGAGGTCCAGCAGAGATCTTGGGGGCGGCTGTGAGGATTGAGGATTTGGGATGTCGGGGTAGGGTGGGGTGTGTGTGTGTTTTGGGGGGGGTTCGTAGCTGAGCTTGGGTCAAACGCCCAGAGCACAGCGGTGCGTCATCGGCGCTTTACTGGACTCTCTCCACCAGCGCCGTTAAGAACAAAGGGGACAACCGAAACGCTCTGATGAATCACAAATGTCCAGGCAGGAATCCAGGAAGCCTTTGCGGCCACAGAGGAGGAGAATCAGGAACACACACACACACACACACACACACACACACACCAGGGATGACCACAAGGAGGACAGGGAGACAGAGGGAGGAGAGAGAGTTCCTCCGTGTGGGGAAATGAGGATCTGTGGGAGGCGTTTGAGCGATGCACCGGCGGATGCACGGAGGAGCTCAGGAGAGCTGCAGCCAGTTACTATCAATGCACTGACTCATGCAGGCTCCACACTCGCCGCAGGAACCATGACAAACAAAGACTTATTTTCTTTTTTTACAACAGTGGAAAGTTCAGTTTAACGTGCATCACACTTTTCTATTTCTGCCGCTGTTTGGAGAGTAAAGGCCGGCTCGTTTCAGCGCCGCAGCCAGACATTTTGAAAGCACAACACAGTTTATATAAACGTGCATAATGCTCCACTTGGGTACGGTTTCAGCGCTTTGTGGTTTTTGGACACAGGAAACATCGAATTCCATCGAACAGTGTTGCAGCTACTCGGAGAAATGAGTCCATGGGAACAGAGTAAAGTGTCGGTGAGGCACAGCTCAGAGGAGGTCGCATGAGAAAACGCATGTGCTGGTTTTCATCCGCAAACATACGGAAAAAAAAAACGATTTCCTCCTGGAAATTAATGACTTCCTGTGGGTTTTGTCCTTAAACAAACACAATCATGTTAAAGTTTGGCAAAAAATGCAGTTGTCCTATACTGGACACCGTAGCCTGTTAATGTTTTTATCAAAATGATAATACATTATTGAATTATTATTATAAAACGATGATGTGATCTGCCGCAGGCGTGCTGCGCGGCCTGTGCTGTGATGTCATTGATGAACTTTGCAGTGCTGGTGCAGGGTGAGGTGTTTTGTTGTTCTGTGTGTTTTCCTCTCTGCTCCGGCTCATATGCTAGACATTATCCCTTCCCCGCGCCCTTATAAACACAGCTTCCACAGCAGAGGCGAGCCGGGGAATGACAAGACAGCCAATTTACTCATTTTACAAATTGGTCGGGGCCGCTGTGATCCTGCAGCTACTGCGTCCAATTAAAGCTGTGTTCTGCTGAGGCCGAGCGGGGCTGAACTAATGGCCCTGAGGTATGCCCTGGCTCTGCGTCTTCATTCCCAACACACACACACACACAAGCAGGCACGCAGACACACACCACATGCGCCCTCGCCACCGCGACCCGGCAGTTTGGCACCAGTGTCTGCTGGGGGTGGGCCGGTAACACAGTCCCTCTCTCCTCCTCTTCCTCTGCTTCTGTCTTGTTCTTTGCTCCCAGTTCTCCCCCATTTGTGGAACTGGGGCGGGGGGAACCGAGGCTGTCCGGTTGCTCTACTTATAGCGCCGGTCCTATAGCGATGAGGGAGGTTTGTGGTGGTAAACACTGGCCATTACTCGTCTCGCTCCAGTCTCAGAGACGTCAGTATGGCTTGGAAAGCTTCTCCGAAATGCAGGGAATTATAGCCTGTGTGTCACTCACTCGACCCGGCCGGAGACTCGCGCCATTGTCTCTGTAATGCTATTGGTTAGTGTGTGTGTGTGTGTGTGTGTGTGTGTTTGTGGTGAAGTGACTGAGTTCATTTCTTGTATGTGTGTCGTTGCTGCTGCACACATTTGATCCGGTGTGTGTTTACTGTTTGTGGTGAAGTGAGCGCTTACGTGTGTGTGTGTGTGTGTGTGTGTGTGTGTGTGTGTGTGTGTGCGGAACTGTGAGTGTGTGTGAGCACTAAAAAGCTTCTGTTTTATGTTTGAGTTTCCATTGCCTGTTTCCCGATCTCGTAAATGAAGTTTATTCACACACACAAAAAACAAAAACACACACACTCACGCGGCTTCGTTAAACACATCCTCGAACACTTAAAGCAGCGAATCTGCCCCCGGAAAACACAAACAGCTCGCGTCGCATCGATACGAGCTCATCCAACCAGAAACACTGAGTGTGTGTGTGTGTGTGTGTGTGTGTGTGCCAGGTGTGAAGGACAACAGCAGTCCTGAGATTTACCAAAGAGATTGTGCGACTGAAAGACACGTCTCACCATCTGTGTGTGTCAGACGCCAACGCAAACACAAAGCTCCGATAGCGTCTTTGTGACCAACGACAGCTTTTCCCCCGAAGTGTGAAACCAGGAAATGTTTGTCTCCGTGCAGACTTTCTCTTTCAGCTGAAACACATAATTGTTTCTCTGCTGCGTTAAACAAACTGTGAGCTGCACGGTCTGCTCAGCTGCTCTGTGCACAGTGTTCGTCAGTAAAGCTTCATTATTTCTCTGTTAATGACAGTAAATCAGGAACGCAGCTGCAGAGAGTGAAGACTGGTTTCACTGGTTGCAGTTAATTTAGCGCGAGTTAGTTTAGACAAGAATGAAGATGTTTTCATATCTGCTGTGTCTGGTTTCTGGTCACAAAGGTGACAGGGTGTAGGAAGGTCAGAGTTCAGTGCAACAAAGGTGTTAGCTCAGGCTTTAAATGCTAACATCAGCATGCTAACAGCACCAGCTAACAGGAGCATGCCTACATCAGCAGCTATCATTAAAATTTAGCACCAGCCTGCTAACAGCAGCAGCTAACATCGTCGTGCTAACAGCAGCAGCTAACAATAGCCTGCTAACATGCACATGATAAGCATGTCTAATGTTCACAGTTATGGATGCAGCCAGTCAGGGTTTATGTTTTTGCATAATGTGCACGTTTTAAACTCTAATTAGCAAAACCAGTCACATTTCAGTCCCGTCTCCTCTCATAAACAAAAACAAAACATCATCTTCTTCACAGTTTTTATTGTCAAAGATCTATTTCAGGCCCAACAACGTCTCATCTTGGGTCGTTTTCATGGGGAAAAAGTCATTTTTACATATTTACATGGATGAACATAAACAATAAGACTATAATTACAAAACTGGAACCACAACATTTGACAGTTCTGGTGTTGAGTCTTATAGAGCGCAGCCATGACAGCAGTAAAAGGATTTTTATTGCGAATTTAGTTGCAATGAACGCAATAAAACATAGCTGGATCAATAAAGTGTGTTTTGCATGATGCACGTGCTCACTGTGTTCAGTATCCTCCCACAGCACTGCAGAGGCTGCTCTCTTATGAATGAAGTGTGATATGAACATTACAGAGATGGAGGAGGAGCCAATGAGGAGACAGGACAGAGCTGGGGGGGGGGGGGGATAACACCATATGCCTAATGCCATAACAAATGCTCCGGCTATGATATTTCATTTCACGGGGGTGCACGCGTGGGACAGGAAGTGCGTGCGTCTCTTTTGGGTGATGCTCTATTAAAAGCCTGCGCAGTTGTCCGGCTGTGGATCACTCACCTGCTGACGGGCTGCTGCTGCCGACCCCTCATGGCCAGGCGCAGGCTCGTGTTGGCTAATGTAAAACTTTAGCAATATCCTGAGTCAACAGTCCCCCGCTCTGTTTGTTTGGATATCACATTTCCCCAGCAACTGGATAAATTATCAGGGGCACGCTGGATCCCGGGTGGAAGGTAAAAAGCAGCGCACTTCCTGGGTAATTGGTTAACGGAGGGAGACCACCAGTGGAGCCTGAAAGCTAATTTGACACGTACGTAAATAGAGTTTCAGGGAGGCCGGGCTGTTATTGTTTGAGGAGTGAGGGGTGGTGCCACGACAGAGGAAAGTAACATGCACTGACGCAGGTTCATCACTGCAACTTGTTGCTAAGACCCCCCCCCCTCCCTTATCTTTACAGGTTCCAGGAGCAAAGAACAACACTTGGCCGTCGCATGTTTGAGGCAAGACGCGAGCAGCTGTGCCCACTGACTCATTCTGGAGCGGTGCTGCACCAACAGAGAGCAAGAGCCAAGAACTTCAGAGGACAGGAATGCAGAGCGTGATGCCGTCATTGGGTTTCCAGCGCGCGGCGAGGGGCGGCGATGGTCGGGGGTATTTTCATTAGCGATGGGGGTCGGAGGGAAGCGAAAATTGGATTCGGTTTACAGCGTTCGGTTGTTGATCCAGCGATTTTTCTTGCATAATCACCCTGGTGAGGCCGTCTACCGCATTAGCTTGTGATGTGATACACTCTGTGTGAAGCGTTTTTGGAAAGTGCATCCTAAACTCATTACCGGTAATCAGAGGCACTTATTTAAGTTGTCCAGGCCAATCCAAGAAAAGCAACACGAGCCATTTACTCCTGGATTAAACGTTCTTTAATTCTGAGTCCGAATTCAGAGCCAATTATGCTCAGATTTCCCCTTTTAATGGAGGTTAAACATTCACCGCACACACACACATGCACACACACACACATGCACACACACACCCTTAATATCATCTCTTCATTTCCACCAGAACACATCATTTTTCTCTGCTCACTCAAATTTAATTAGCGGCAGCAGCAGCATCCTAATGAAATAAAGACAAAACAACAGGAATGAACTGAAAAATGAACCAACACAGTTTTTTTAGCTGCTGTCTGAAGGAATATTACAAAGTCACATCACACATCACAGCAGATCTTTATGAAACGTCCCACATATTCAACAAATTCCTCAAAGTTAAAAGTAAAGAAAATATCAACATTATAAACAACATTATACAACATGGTTAATGTTTTACACATATCTGAAATGCAATATGTTAAAATGCTATTTATAATACTAACATTCATCCCAAATTCCTACCCAATAGATTCAGTTCAAAAGGTTAATTAATGTGAGAATCTGCACTAAAATGATCAGATTAGTTAACCACACCTGCAGATGATAAGCTGTCTAATGTTCACACAAGAGAAAATGTTAATAATCAAGGAAAAATGCCAAACAATCACTGATCCCAAATCAGAAAGCATCAGGGGTTTTTTCTGTTTATTATGTCTGTATGTACGTTTTTAAGTATTGATGGGAAACTGTGACAGACAGATATAAAAATAACTGACAAATGAATGAAAATGACATCAAATGGAAATATTTGTCTTTGTTTAGAAACATTTCCTGAAAATTCAAACTTCAAATGTGACGATTTGAAGCCCAGGTTTAACCTCTGAGGCAGGAAATTCAGCTGGTTTTGACTGAATGATCATCCCAAAAGTCTGCACGCCCTTATCAAGACCCAGGTGTTTTAATCTTGCTGCAGCTTGTTTTTATTTTAAATGTCCCTAAAATGAATTATTCGATTTGTTTCTGTGTTGTTTTGTTTGTCATGAGATTAAAGTTGGAACGAGGTTGACATTTAAATGGTTATTTCTGTGTTTACATCCACTGTGAACGTCTGATGTGCTCTTGTTAAACCGATTTCCCACTAACTGAACAGTGCTGTGCATGTAGGAGACAGCTGCTAGGTTGCAGATTAGCTTGCTGTTAGCTTGCTAAAGTTATCGTCTGCTTTCTACTCATAAGTGGTGAATGCACAGCTCACAGCAACATGATATTATTTATGTAATCATAATCTGGGTTTTGGTTGACATCTAGCTTGGTAAAATATGTTGCAGCCACACTTGCTAACGAGTAGCATGCTAACTATGCTAGCTTGTTAGCACAGCGGGCTAACTTTGCTTGTTTTCTCTATTTAAAAAACACATTTTTCCCTCTAAACCTCAGCCTTTTTAAAAACCGCACTGCTCTTATTTTACTCTTTACTAGTAGTTTGCAAAATGTGCAAAACAATGTGAAAAACAAGTTTTTCGTAGCTTCATGTTGCGTTCTCCCCTCTGTCCTCAGAGGCCGGAGATAATCTGTCAGATCTGCTGGCTGTCCAAGTCACTTGGCAGTTAGTTATGGCTGCTGCCTGGAGCCACGACCAAATCTGATATCAAGACATTGTCCAGACCACAGAAAAATCCCTTGATATTTGCACCAATAAGGAAAAACAGCTGCTCTGCACTTAACACTTAACTAGAGGGAATATCAGCCTTTATGTTTCTCAACAATCTCGTGTTTCCAATGTTATTTTTTGTTCCCATTTGCATCTAATGTCAAAAATGTCTTGTCTTAATCCTTAAAACTGTAAATTTAAGTTTAACAAGGACAAAGGAACTGATTTTAACTCGTAGCTCTGCATGTAATTAAGAATAGTACCTGTATTTGTGTGCTGTAGACTCTCCGGTGCATTAACGCTGCCTCTAACTGCAGTGAACACAATGCGTGACTGAGTCCACTCAGCGCTGACACAGCATCCGAGTGATGGAAAAGACAAGTAAGTGGACGGGCGCCATAAACAAAGGAAAAAGCGAGCCTCAATCAGAAGCCATTCAATTTTAGACTGCTGCACTGCGTTTATTTCATTTCCTGTCTCACTTTGTCTCTCGCAGTGGGAATAATGGGCTGGGTAATAAGAAGGGACTGGGATAATGGGAGATTCGGGCCCCTGCCTCTGTAATGAGACTGTGGGATCTGGGCTGGAGCAGACAGGGAGACCTCTGCCAAATGCTTGTAGAACCACAACCATGGGGGGATATTGCAAACTGTTGAATGCTGGTGCTAGCTTGTTAAATGAGGATTGATAGCGCACTCAGGTTACTGTGTTTTGTGTGAGTGGAGATGAAGTGATGTAAATACCATCACGTTTGACACTGAGGTGTGTTTCAGCAGGATTTGAGAGGCCAGGATGAGAAGGAAGGCCTTATCTGAGCCCGTCACATCAGTTTGACCTTTTGTAAGAATGTTTGTCATGTGTCCGAGCACATGAGCAGCTCGGCACACACACATGAGGCGAACCATTTCCAGGCAGGACTATTCATCTTCATGAATAAAACGAGTGAGCTCAGCAATCTGCAGGATTATTTTTATGAATGGACACTGAGAATCGGATGACTGTGAAATGGATTTTTCATGTAATTAAATCAAACAGCCGTCTGCCGTGAGAGCTTTATTAGAGCGTCATTTCTCCGAGCTCACGGCAAAAACACTTTGGCATGGCACAGTGGCTCTTTGTCCAGCAAACAAGGCAGAAAAAAGGATATTTTCCACAACTTGAAGTCACTTGCCCCTCCAATAAATCAACTTTCTTCCGAGCGGGGACCTGCGGCCTCGCGGTGCTGTATCCTGTTTCACTGCTTGTTATTGTATAAACAGACTTTTTTTTTTCTTTTCAGCCAAAGAGTGCATGCATGCATTTCTCCAGAGGCAGCCATTTTCATCAAAAAACCACGGTGTTTGGATGTGCAGGTTACAAATGTATAGGTTTCCAAAGCTGCCCCTGTGCAATTACAATGGTGTGGTCTGTTTCCTTATAGGAATATATACGTGATGTGACCTTGAGTCGCCCGGCGGTGCACTATGTGAATCCTTGTGTGTATAAATGAGAAAATGTGGCCCCAAATTGTCTTCATGTGGGTCTGATTAACGTAAGTAAGAGGGGAAAAGCAAAGTGTCCCGTGGCAAGTGTGCCACAGCGGGTCCCCACCCAGCCACCACAGGCCTCAGGGAGCAGGGAACACCCAAGGTGGCACCTCACTGGGTTGAAGCATGTCTTCAAGCCAAAGGCAGGAAATTTCCAGAAACCCCGGGTTTTTACACTGGTTTGGTTAAATATAAGGTCCCGATCAAGTCCCAAGTCAAGACTAACAATTCCCAAGTTAGGGTCCCAAGTCAAGTCCAACATGACACCGGTTAAGTCTCAAGTAAAGACTAAGAATCCCAATGTAAAGTCCGGCAAGTCCAGGGTCAAGTTCAATTAATCCCAAGACAAGACCAACAAGTCAATAGACAAGTCCTAAATCAAGGCCAACAGGTCAAGTCAAGTTCTGAGTCATATCAAGTCCCAAAGACGCGCAGCCCCAACGAAGTCAAGAAAAGTCCAACATGTCGCAGCTCACGTCTCAAGGTCAAGTCCCAAGTCAGGATTGAGAAGTCCTAGGTCAAGTGCATGTCAAGTCCTAAGTCAGGACAAAAGGTCCCATATTGAGACTAAATACAAACAAGATAATGTCACAGGGAAAGTTGAAAGTCAGTCCTGAATCAAGACCAACCAGTTTAAAGTCAAGACAAGAAGTCACAAGTCCTGAGACAAGTCCAAAGTCAAGGCCACCAAATGTGTTTTTCTTCCACTGCTGTGCTCATGACACAAATTTAACTCGGACTCGCTGAGGCCTGAAACACCAGGACTTCAGGGTTGTGTCGTTTCTAATATCTGTGCTTCAGCAGGATATAAGTCATTCCAGCTCAAAAGGTTGAAGTCCGAGTGAAATCACATGCTAATGGTCTCAAAGTTTACTAACTTGGGTCCGTGTCATGTGACCTTCAGTAGCTGTATCATTCCTGCAGACACTGAGCTCACAAACAAATCCGTCCATGTCCAACAAGGCCTCCCACTATGTTCACATAACCTAATCAGTAGCTTAAAGACTCTGCCAAGTAGCCGGCACAGCTGAAACACAGGCGCATGTTTTAATCCTGCGCGAATTCAAGTGACTTTGACTAATCCTCATGTGTTTGTGGGGCGAAGACGAACCAGGCCGTCGCGTGACAGCACCTCTGGAGATTCACTGATATCTGCAGATTTGTCTTCCTCCTTTTTTTTCTGTTGGTTTCTTGAACATGCAATCACATTCCTCAGCAGGATTAGACACATTTGTTCTAGTTTGTATTCTAAATCTGCACCCACAGACATCAGACTGCGGGATCTCATTGATAAAAATGTTTTCTGTCTGTCACCAGGAGGTTTCGAGTCGCCTTTGTGCCTGTGATCCTCGGAGGATCCAAGGAAGAGGAAGGGATGGAGGGAAGGAAGGTGGTGGTGGTGGTGGATGAAGAAGAAGAAAAGTGGGAAGACGGAGAAAAGAATGCGTGAAGGCCACATGTTTTGACAAATATTGTGAGCTGGTGTGTGTCGTAGCAGATACAATCAGGGGACTTGAGCCTCTGCCAAGATTCTGTATCACGTAGACGGTAAATCAGTCACAAGATTAGAAGAGCAAACATCCCATAAATTCCAGTCCGGGATGACACCACATGTGGCTGAAGAAGAAAAGAGATAACTGTGAGCCTGTGTAGAGTTTCACCTTTGCATTAATTCGACATCTTGTCACGCTTCTTTACTCATAATCTCCACATCGGAAGTCAGAAGGGTTTGGAAAAGTGGGACGTGCAGACTAATAATTGTGCATAAGTCAAGCAAGAAAAAACAGTAAGAGGGGAAAATATTTAAAAAGAGGAGTCTGAAGTCGTGTGAGGAGAGGGTGGCTGGAGGTGGTTTCCAGGGAAATGAGGCCATATCTGATTCTCCCTGCTGACAAACACGCTGCCAGGTTGAGGCCTGTTCTTAGGCAAGACCCACAGAAGCCACATCTCTCTCTCTCTTTCCCTCTCTCTCTCTCCGTTGTTATTTGAGGGTTTTCTTGGCAGTGTTCAGGCACAGGATGCAGGCCATTTGCTGCAGGAAAGTATAACCGCATTGTCTGAGCTCGGACGGCCTAATTGCCCCACAACAAACAAAGTGTAAACTGAGGCTGATTATAATTTGAGCCCTGGGCCTCAGTCTGCTGATTGTAGAGGGGGGCCTCCAGCGTCTATTTCATTAAGTCCCCGGGGCCAGCAGACTAAAGGGAAGGAGCTCTTATGGATATATATTTACCCACATTTCTTGTGGTGAGCGGTCAAGCAAGCTTAGATCCAAAATGAAGGTCTCTTTTCATTCACTCGCAGTAAATAAGTATGTAACACAAGCGCAGGCACACAGGCCGGCCGCAGCGTGCAGCATGCGCCGCTGCGTGTCTGCATGCAGAAGGTGACATAGTGCGCGGTCTGTGGCCCAGTTTCAACTCTCAGTCATCCAGAGAAGAGGAAGCTTCAGCTCCAGCTGTCGGCCTTCATTGCTTCCTCATGTCCTCTGCTGTTAATCAACAACATCCCGAACGACGAGGAAACACTTCACACATCTTTTCTTTGTTTTCCTCCAACGAGGCTTACTTTAATGGCGTCCTAATGTGTTTGCACAGTGTCCCAAAAAAGCAAATACCAACCACCCTCAACCACCCACCAGCATCACCACCTCCTCCCCCACGTGGCTCCTGTTTGCAGCCGATCGAGATCCCGATCTGAGCCCCGGACTGTCGAGCAGACAGTGAAAATATACCAGATGTCCCGTGCGTTTGCGCGTCTAAGATCTGTTTACAGATCAAACGGGAGAATAAATCAGCTCTTCGCTCAGGATTTGACCAAAGTTTCATCACTTGGTATTAAACTTTGTACATGTTGTTCAAGCTGGAAGGGTTTGTTTTCTCAAATGGCGGCACTATAGAGCTGTGTCAGTAAACGATGCTGACAGAGGAGCTCAATAATTTGGTATTTCTGTACAAACTAAACAGCAACTCTTTTGTTGGCAGTAGTTTGGCCAAACAGGAAGTTGCATCACTGACTTACCTCGTGGTGAAAACATTAACTACTTCTTCTCTTGATACTGCTTTCATGTCAATATGGTAAATATGAGATATATCTGTTTTAATCTAAACAATAACAATATTCGATGCAGTGACTTCCTGAAGGTAATCAAACAACAGAGGACTAGCACATGCTAATTAGCTAGCTTCAGAGGAGCGTTTCATTACCTGAAACTCCTTTAAATGACTATTAAAGTTTGATGTCTCACCTTTACATTGAAACCAGCGATGCAGTGACAGCAGTTACACAAATTGATGAAGCCTGCTACATCGCTAACCTTTGCTCCGCCGTTAACGCCGACAAACCGATCATTGCTGCCTGACGTCACCAGACACTGGATTAAACTGAGCTCATATGAAATGTTGTTTATTATCCAAATCAAACTTTCTTCTAATCAAGTAAAGTATTACAGTACGATCTGTTGCTCTGAATTGGTCAGTGAAGATACAGCAAACGCTAATATGCTAACAAACTAAACTACGTTGGACACAATCATCACTGGCTATAAGCTAATTCTGGTGCAGTACATCAGATTTATGTTAAACACTGGTCTATTACAAACAATAAACAAATAAATAAACAAATTCCAACCTCACAGAGCCACTCGCTTGTTTTGCTTCTGCCTCTCTACAGAAAATCATGTTAATTAGTGTTTACGATATTCCTTAATTTTAAAAAAGCAGTTTAGAGAGAAAATGACATTTTCAGCGATTTGATGCTAAATTTGTATCTTTAAGCCGCAGAGAGTAAGTGAGGAGCAAATCATTCATCTAAACACCCGGAGACAGAAAGACATATCTGGCTGATGTATTGTTGCATATGGCTGATATTATAATACAGCGCAGGGCAGCGGCAGAGCAGCAGCAGAGCAGTGCACTCCCAACCCGTGGAGGACCTGTACCAGTCGGTGAGGTCCTCTCGTGTTGGAGGGGGCTGATGTTTGTAGATCATGTCACACAAACCGTCACGTTCGGATGAAACGCAGAGGGAGAATTTTAAGTGGGGCGACGCTGAGAGAGGAGAAAACGAGACGCAGCAGCTCAAAGCTCTCCTCGCTCAGAAGCTCCTCTCTCTTTCTCCTACCCCCTGCCTCCCCCTCGCCTCCCGCTCCCTCCCTCTTCTCTCGGGGGGTTATTATTGTTAATCATCTTATTACCGAAGCCGGAGTGAATCCCAGGTTCTGGGCCAGATGAAAGGTCAGCCGCCAAGCTGTGCAGACACCGAGCCGTCAGCAGATCAAAGCCCATCCTCTCTGATGATCCTGCAACCGTGTCGCTTTGATACTGTAGCGCACAAAGACGCAGAGAGGCCTTTGGGTGGATGACAAAGTTTGATCGCACTTTTCAACTGATACCTTTTAGCTCTTTGCTTTCAGAGCGCTGCCATGATAATGCGTCTCTTCATGTGGCGATGCGACGATTCTGAAAGAGTTGGATTGTAAAGCTCTCTCTGTTTCGAAGGCAGATTACTTTTACTGAACAGTTTGATGTTTTTGTGAGACTTTGGGTTGAAAAAAGCTCCAGCTGTCAGCTAAATGTGTTCTGTTTTGTGTTTTTATTCCCCTTTTCCTGTCCTGGATAGACGCCTACTGATTGCCGTCCCTCAGCATCTTCAGCGGCAGGTTGACATTTCTGACTTTTTGTGAAATACTGAATTAATCGCCACAAACTTTGGTAAAATAATGTTTCCCTCAGGTGGAAGTGCAAGCTTTTCATCAGGAGATTTGTGTTTAGTGCTAATCAGCAAATGCTAGCATGCTAACAAGCTAAACTTCATTGGAGAACAAGCTAAATGTCATTGGAGAGCACAGCAAACACTAGCTATAAGCTAACTCTGGTGTCGTTCATCAAATTTATGTTTAACACTGGTCTCTTACAATAAATAAACAATTAAATTCTGATGTTAGCGTTTAGCTCAAAGCTGTAGCAACCTCACAGAGCCGTTAGCTCGTTTTCCCTCTTTAGAAACCTCTAAAAACAAATAAAAACCTGCAGTCTCGATCTGAACATAAAGCTCCCAGATCAACATGACTTTTCACAGTGCTCTGTTCCAGATGTACTTCCCTAAAATAATCCATAGAAAGAGTGTTTATGGTTAGAAACGATTAGTCAATTAGCCTCTCAACAGAAAATCACTATAAAGTTAATTACTGTTTATGGTATTCCTCTAGAAAATTGGCTGCTTAGAGAAAAAATGTGATTGTTAGCAACTGAATGATAAAACTGTACCTTTAAACCGCAGACTGGAAGTGGGACATCCTGTAAAAGCTGCTAATTCAGTCTTTTTGTTTTTAAAACTAAATTAGACGCCAATTTTGCAACATTTCAGTTATATTTTTTAAATTACGACGTGATAAAGGATGAGTTATCACCTTTTTTGGTGCAGCGTGTATTTTTGCCAGTTTTGATGATTTAAGATGACAGGAGGCAGGAACAGGAAGTTGCAGTGTGTATTCTCGGTTCTTGTGTCTGCTCTCTGTTTGTCACATTTCTGGTTTATAATAATCAGTTTTTATGAGCTCTGTTGGCCACACGGCGTTCACAGCTAACGTTAGCGTTGCTAGATAACACATCAAGGCAGATCGAGTTCTCCGGGGCACATACTTCACTGTCTAGACTCCCAACAAACTTGATATCTGCTATGATACCGCCGCCTGGACTCTGTCTGCTTTGTCACACAGCGGCTGTTTAGCTACCGGAGGCTCGCAGACACCCGGCGGGAGACCGCCTCCCCCTGTGGCGCAGCGCCGTGAGGTGTGAATGAGTCTCTGTTCTGACCCCCTGACCTTTTCCTGTCTCAGGACTTGCAGTCGGTTCAGGGTCAGAGGTCATCTCTTCCTTGACAAACCCCCCGAGCGCTGGCTGCTTCACACAGCCTGAGAGTGGACACGGAGTGAGGATTAGCCTGCCTTTGATCGATTAGCCCTCTGGCTCTGACAGGAAGCTGCTCCTGACTGGCTGAATCGTGCTGCCACTTCTTTCTCATTTCATGTTTCTGAGCTGCCTTTCAGTCTTTCCATGGAAGTGAAGTCACCACGGCCTAGTTATGTCAGTTAAAGCGCACACAGAGCAGGGGCTGATTTGATAGTCAGCTGATATGATCAGCAGCCAAACAGACGTCTGGCCTGTCACTTCGAACTGCAAAGCTGCCGGCGCTTTGTTTTGTACACATTCTCCAGAACTGATACGGAGGCCTGAGAAAGCCCCTCTGCATCCACCCAGGCTGCCTGATGCAGGATCCACTCAGGACCGCCACCGTCAGGACGCAGAGACGAACTGCATGTTTGACTGGAGAAGCTCTCCTGTGTTTGTGTGTGTGTGTGTGAAGGAAACCTGGAGTCTGGCTGTGATTATCCCTGCAGCAGGAAGATCATCCGATCCTCATGAGCAGGTTTATTTGGCTCGTGAGCTGTCAGATGATGACACGAGGAGCTTTTACTGAGAATTTGCTGTCAGAGTTTGAGGAGTGTTGCTCCAAAGTATGACCTCAGCCGCTGGCGTGCTGACCTGTTATCAAGTCTTTCGTGTCCAAAATGAACAGATCAGGTTGGCTGATGTGTCGACTCCCAGAGCTTCAGGAGGCAGTCGTGACATCAGTGATGCCGACTGCACATTTCTGTGCTTTCTGGACACATCAGCAGGTTCTCAGGAGGCAGTCTGACGCAGACAGACGATAAACAAACCCAGGATACGTCCACGTTAGTGTGTTTTCAGGCTGAAACTGTGTTTTAGGGCCTAACGTCTCTGCAAACGATCATACGTGCAGCAAACCAAACCAAAAACACTGGGTCTGTGTCCCTGTGGACTCCCAACTGCTCTGTGAGAAGAGGAGACACCTCGTCTGTTCACATCTTTGTTGGAGGAAGAAACAGGAAGTCCAGGCACGTCTGCTTCTCTGAACATCAGCCTTTGCATTCAGCACTGGATCATCACGCCCTCTTGTTGCAGGTCCTCCTATCTTCAGCGTTTAATCCCCCCGAAGCTCTCTGCTGGCTGGACCCCCCCGGAGGCTTTTAGCAGGCAGAGATTGGGAGTTTATCTGCGAGCCCGTGGCTGACGTCGGCCTCATCAAAGAGCACTAATGTCTTCAGTGGGGGACGCCTGCTTTAACGAGTCGACCCCTGTGGCCTGAGGATGTGGAGACACTCTGTCCTTCTCCACATGAGGCAGGCATCAGCCACTTACTGTAACATCTCGCTACACGTCGCTATCTGACTCGCAGCCTGTGGCAGAGTTGAGAACGCCCTCTCTCGTCTCTCCTCTGTGTCGTTTCTTGCTTGTTCTGATTTCTGCATCATCCTTCTCGCCACACACCAGCTGCAGACATGACGGTATCCCAGCGCCGTATCGCCGTGACGCCTGACCTCCTGCTTCTCCCCTCCACCCGCCGCCTCCAAGACATGACGATATCAGCAGCACTCAGACTCGCACCTCCTGACGCTCACCACGTTCCACACTGTCTCACCTTAATGTCCCCATTATGCCAGCTTCGGACCACGAGTTCGTGGAGATCTGTCTGTGATTTGTGCCTCTATCTTTGACGACCCCCTACAAACCTCAGTAGCAGCCCTGGATCTCCTCACCCCACCTCCAGCCGACATGCTGACATGTTTACACCAAGTGTTGGTGTGATTTATCCTCCTCTGCTGCGGAGGAACAACGGTGACGGAGTGTCACCATAAAGAGTTGGAGGCGCTGCAGTGACTGAACAAAGCTGATCTGTCTCCGGTGGCAGATAGGGAATTGAACCTCGGGGCGACCGTGGCGCGTTCAGGTCGGGAGTTTCTTGCACAGCTGCACATTTGGGAGACCAAACGTGTGTGGCGGCGCTGAAAAATGGGCCGGGATAAAGGAAAAACTCAGGTGGCCATGTGGCAATTTATAAACACAGACAGGCACAAATGCACATTCATACACACACACACAAGGGAGTCTAGGGTATGGGTTGCATAGGTTGAGGCGCCCCAGCTGCTGAGGCCCCCGGTGGGGTGAGGAGGTCAGGAACATTACCCACCATTTGTAAAGGAGAGAGTAGGCATGTCCAACAAGTCCCACCTGCCACTATATTTATGAAATTACTCACTGCAGCGTTTGGCTTCCATCAGGCCTGACAGTGGGAACCCCGACCGCCTGTTAGTCTGCACCCATATCTACAGTGTTAGAAACCCCAGAAGTCAACCGAACACCCGCTCAGAGTCGCTGTGGTATCAACAAAATACCTCAACTGCACCGAGGGGGGGTGGATACTCGCCAAGAGCCGCAGGATGCTCCAGAGACTCGAGGTTAATTAAAGAAACGCTCAATCGTTTTGTTATTTTTTAGGTGAGAAGACGGATTTATTTAACCTCGCTGTGGTCAGTGCAGTGGCTGTGCTTAGCTTTGCCCACTTAGCTTCGCAACATTAGCTTAGCACAATCAGTGGATGCAGGGGATCAGTTCAACACCTCAACAAACCTTAATTATAAAGGTGTAATTGATCACACAGTGTCTGTCGATCAAAACAATAATAACAGCTGCAGTCATGTGACGTGGTGCAGCAGTGTGGGATGCTGGGAGTTGTTGTCTTCCTGTCAGCTGGGATTCCTTCAGTGTTGCTGGTTCAGGAGGTTTTTACTGGGAGCTGAATTCTCCACAGAGGTCTCCTCCTCTCCAAAACAAACAGAGCCGCTGATTCAAACCCAGAGAAACACTGAATAAAGCAGTTCCACCTTAAAAACCACTGTTTCTCCCACGCTGTCGGCCGCACACGGGACGTCCTGGAGGGGCGGCGAGCCGAGCTGCTGCTAACGTTTGCTCAGCTTGTTTCTCTGATAACTTCAGATCCAGACGTCCGACGACTGAAATCCTTCATCTGCTTCAGATACAGAGTTAAAAACAAGCAGCGGCTGAAAAGAGGAGCACAGAAATGTGTCTTACAGCTGATCCAGAGTCAGTTTATCAAGCTGCTGACACACAGAAATGTGTCTTACAGCTGATCCAGAGTCAGTTTATCAAGCTGCTGCTGACACACAGAAATGTGTCTTACAGCTGATCCAGAGTCAGTTTATCAAGCTGCTGATGCCACAGACAGGAAGTGAAGCCGATAACAGAGCCTGATCTGGATTCACAGTCTGAACCTGATGAAACACCTGAGATCATGGAGGAACACAACTCAAAAACATGTTTTTAAATACCAGTATGTTTACATTTTGTTTTTTATTGTCTTTGAAGTGAAATTTTAATGTTTTAACTTATTCTGTGTCTCTGAGATAGTGAATGTCGACAGAGCAGTTGGAGGATGTATTTTGATGAATACTTTGTGGATATCGATCCTCTCATCTCCCTCCTGGCGAGGCAGCAAACAGGAGCAAACGTCGGGAGTGTCCCCTGAAGCAAATTCCTAAAAATAAAGAAGAAGGTCACGGACGGAGGACTTTATCTTACAGTGAGAGCTCTGCAGCTTCCCGACAACACGGCGCAGTAGGTGCGCAGTAGGATCGCTGGTAAATTCCCACTAATGCAAGTGCAGCCAGTGTGAGGTGGGGGCCCTTGGACACGCTGATCCTGTTCAGCTCTGGTTAATTTAACAGAATCGCTAAACTCTTCACACACACACACACACACACGGTGCAGAGGCTCTTCTCACATCATATATTTAGATATGTAATCCTGTGGGAAGCTCGCAGTGAACGGCTCGGCTCAAAGACCCCCGGCTGTGTGTACAATAAGGGAGACTTATTGAAACAAGGCTGGCACTGAGAGCCCAGCGGCGGGGGGATTTATTTGGAGAGCAGCAGGGCGCTGGCTAAACTTTGATCAGCACTCGTGCTCTGACTCCCCTTTCTCTTTCTCCCAACCACAGACTGACCAATGAACACTGCCGCCCACAGGGTTTAGGGGGAGCAGAGGGCGACCCCGGTATCCCGGCAACACAACCGAGCCTGACTCCGGCTCCCAGTTGTGTGCTGGCATGGAGGGCCCCTCTCTTTATTTCATTTGCCATGAAATACCCACATATGGACGGCGACTGCTGCCCCAATGGTGGGAAACAACCAGAGGGAGGCGTTCTCCAGGTTTCTGCAGACGCTCTGTCTTCGTAAAACCTTTGGATGAACCAGTCGAACCTGGTTGGAGTCGTCTTTTAGCTTGTTTAAAAGGCAGAGAAACACTCACGGGTTGTTCACACTGGGTGAAAAAGCTGCTCTGGAGGTTTTAAACATGATCTCTCTTCAGAGTTTTCTCATTTGGATTGAATCGTTGCCCCGCGGGCGATTGGATGAACCGTCTAACTGCAACCAATCAATAACTGTTGCTAAAGCAGTAGCTACGCTAACCTCTTCAGGAGCCGCCGTGTCTCCCTGAACTAACACCTGCTTCCTGATGTTGTCACACCTGCAGCTGCCAGGAGCTCCTCACAGGCTCTGATTGGTCCAGATCACTGTGCCTGACGTGGAGGGTGCTCTGCTCATGTGATGTCATCGCAGAGTAAACGGGCGTGCGGCTTTCTTTATTGTATTTCTAAACAAATCATGATGATAAATTGTTTTCAGTGTACTGATTTAACCTTTCATGTTAACTGTTTAACCACACTCCATCAGTTTGTGTTTTGAGCTCACAGACGACATTTAGCATCAAGACACAAACAAGTTTTATTGAGTTTAGTCGTTTATTTGTTTATTGTTCTGTCTCTTCTACTCACCGTACCGACCCTGTAGTGCAGGGATTAAAGCATAAGCACCAACTACTTCCTGTATTTATACCCTGTCACTGGGTTAGACCAAGTACAGGGGGGGTTAAATTCAATTAAAACATTAAAATGATTATGGGATTATGAGCCGTTAACGTCTGGCTACAGTGAAAGCATGTGTGATCAGTTAATCCATGTTAACTCAGTTCTAGGTGGAGGTTAGCAGAGAAAAACCACATCACTGACTTGTTTGGAGACGTTTACCTGCGGTGATGGTAGAGCCCTGATTGGTCGTTCGGCTGTTCCGGTCTGCTCGTCCGGGTGCAGCTGCGTGCATGTGATGATGAGTTTTAGTCAGTTTAGCCGCCTTAAATGTTTGTTTTTGTGCATATTCATGTTCACGTGTGCACCTTTATACTTCAGACTCTGTGTCACATGACCAGGTGTGCACAGGTGTGAGAACAGGCTTGTTTTCCTGTTTGAGGAGAGACCGGCTGAGTGTTTGCACCATTGTCCCCATTTCCTCCCAGTTCTTGGAGAGCACGATGCAGCCGTGACACGACAGACGACTGCTTGCTGCACTGTCTGTGGCCGCAGTGAATCATACTGGTCGTCACACACCCTGTTTAATTTAAAGCATACTGAGGCCTCATGCCTGGACAATGACAGCCCTGACCTGTCCTGTCTGTCTCCAGTACACCCCTACCCCCACCTCTCCAAAGACTCGGGACCCTCCCACCAGCCCTCATCTTCCCACGCCAGTTCAATATCTGATACACATGCTGAAAGGCGCGGCCAAAACACAATTACATTCCCTCCTGAGGACGTAAGCGGTGGGAGACTTGGGTGAAAGAGGGCTGCATGCTGATCTCCAACATTTACCCAGGTCATGAGGTGACTTCTAATACTGAGATGCACTCTGGCATTCATGAACGTCGCATTTCTTGTGCTAAAGTGTGTAAAGGGGATGTTTGGAGAGCATCAAGAGTAATCCTGACTTCAGTGCACCCATGTGTTGACAAGTTCGTGCAACATTCAGCCGTACCTTTAGTGTGCACGAGGTAATAATGAGAAAAAAGCATTTTGTACATGCAAACTCTTTAAACAGCCAAAATGAAGAAGTAGGAGCGGGCTTCGATCCATGTTCCATCCAAAGCTGAACCAAATTTTTGAGAAAGTTGGCAAAAGAAAATGCAAATGAATGTTTGTTTCCATCTGCAGCTGCCCTATGATGAGTGGGAGTTGGTCTTTACTGCTTCATTTATCATTTCTCACTGTGAACGTGCACATTTATCAAGATAAGCAGTAGATGGCTCTAGTTCAACAGTTGAAAAACACAATCAAGAAGAACAATGGAAAGATGTTTCTGCTGCAACGAGGAGACAGAAAACAGCTTCTTCTCTTGAATGACGTCAGATGTGAGTTTAATGTTGTCAGAGGTTAGTCAGAAAACGTGTTTCCAGGTCCAGTTCAGCACATTAACTCTTTCAGAAAAGTCTATAACCACCTCAAGCTTCTTAGCTTTTGCTTTTCCTTCTCTGAAGCGAAACACAGGTATTAGTGATTGCATCCTGCTGTTTTAACGAGAGCCTCCTCCAGCCCCGCAGAAGCTCCTCTTAACCTCCCCGAGTGAAGCCCATTGTGCAAACTTGACCTTGTGGGCTCTAACTCTGTTAATGACACCCCCGTCTTTTGCCTGCAGGGCAAACCCCGGGGCATGGTGCGCTCAGCCAGAGTCATACTTACGATGGTGCGTTCAGGAGCAACTCTTCTCTTTCCTCCCAAAGAGAAGAGAGTGAGGTCATGAGGTCAGAGCACTCTGCGAGCTCCTAGCTGTAGCAGCGGAGATGAAAGTTAGCCTAAATAATCCTCTAAAGTGCTCAGACGGAGCAAAAATTCCCCTGAGGGTGGGGTGGGAGTGGTGGGAGGGTCTCCAGTGTGACCTCAACCCTTTACTTTCTTTGTCCCTACTGGCCAAGATAACTATAGACACTTGAGTTCACATCCATTAGGCAAATTAGCAATTAGAGGACTAGTAACCAGCCGGAGTTTGCAGAGACTGGAGCTGATGAGAGGGTTCGGGTGTATCACAGCCAGAGGGCTTTCTCTGACATCGCTGATGGACCGCTGAGTGACTCGTTTTGGCATGTTTCATCTTTCCCCTCTCCCTGCATTTCCCTCCGTCAGCCCCAGTCAACACAGTTAGATAAACAGTCTTGGACATATAAAAGGGGGCAACTTAAGAGACTAATGGAGCTAAAAGCCCCCAATGAAAACCAACACCGGGCTAATAAACGTCATGTTTTAACAAGTTGAACAAACAAAGACCCGAAGACAGTTTGGTTGTGTTTACTCGGCAGCACTTAAAGGACGCGAGGATGCATCGTGCAACGCAGAGTCTCTTGAGAAACTCCCCATAAAACTTCCTGAAAGGTTCAATTTGAGGATGAGTGTGTTTCTTTTTTCCGTTTTTCCCACCGACGTTCCCGGCCAGAGAAGACGGCGACACTAAGTGCTGTTTAGCCGACTGTACCGTGCAAACTTCCCATTGTTTCTTCTTTTCCATGAGTCATCACCTTAACGTGAGCGTTACCCTGCAGCATGAGCCACTAAGGTCACACGAAGGCTTTCCTGAAGAAACCCCAGTCCTCTCCAGTCCTGCAGGATCTCAGATTTCCCTCCTGTTCCTCTTCTTCTTCTCTAAGTCGTCATTGTGTCCACAACATGTCTTTGGCTCAACACCCCCTCCTCGTCCTCTCGTCTTTTAATCCTACATGGTGCCTGTTCCCCTTGTTCATCTGGGTCCCTTCCCACAAAAAGGGGGGATTCAAACCCGACGTGGCCTCTGACCCCAGCAGCACGTCTGTAGCCCAAACAGCTCACCTCTGTTGCAGCCTGCCTGGTTTTGATTACAAGCTCAAGTTTGATGTGGTTGGGTGGGTTTGAAACGTCCCTGTAGGAACTGGACGACCTGTCTATTTGATGTCTGCCAGACGGGCCGGGTCTGTCACTCAGGCCAGGCCGGGCCTCATTTCAGAGGCGCTCAACTTCAAAGGGAGGGACTCATCTCTCCCCCTGCAGTGGTCCTCTCCAGGCCGGGACCACCGGGAAGACAGCACAGAGCGAGGAAAAGGGGAAATGACGGCTTTTAGGAGGGACATGAATTTCTACAGAAATTGAATTTGCGATCACTGGAGACGCAAACAGGCCAGTCGTCACCATGACAGCATCATCTGCGGGGACCCCGAATCCAGCCGGTTCTGCTCCAACACGCTGCCACAGGCGTTGTTTCCTACAGCGAGCGTCCGGGCGCCGCTGTGTTCACAAACACACTGTAAATATTATGCCAGCGCCTCGGCGGGGATTATAATGACTTTCCATTCTGAATCTCTGACGCGGAGGAGCCTCGGTATGCCAGTCTCCCACAGCTTCCTTCCCCCTCCTCCGCGGTGAAGACGGCCTTTGTGCGCCCCGCTGAAGAGGATTTTCCAAAAGGAAAGTTGAAGAAAAAAAAAGGGAAAATAAAAGCGAAGCTCTCCTCGAGGAAGAGGTCTTAATATTCTTGTAAAAGGACGGTTTACAAGTTAAATCCCAGGAGCAACAGAAGTGAAACTCACCGCGGTGTCTTTTACCATACACGTTCAGAGTCTAAATACATCAAACTTTGCGTATTTGGAGAATCGGTCGTGCACGATCCAGAGGTCTGTGCATGCTACAGGATGTACCAGCATCAAGGGGGAGTTAAACAAATTGAGCTTCATCCTTTCAGGTTTTGTCGGGCTGATAACTGACACGATCACTTTAATATGTTGATGCTACTTTTATTAATTTAAGGAAACTAAAATCTATAAATCTCTATTTAAAACATGAATCTGGGACAAAGCTGTTTATAATAACATGCAACAATAAAACTGGCTGCACCAACACAGTCGTCGCTCTTCTTGCAGGATTTCACTTCCTGCAGCTTCCTCTTCTTCTGCAAACTCAAGCCGAAGCGTCGACATTTTGATGAAGATGATGCTTTTATACGTAACAAGGCCAAACATGGCAGCAGTGCTGGGGGCTGCACAAGGTTACTACTTTGAACTACTACTACTACTTTAAATGACAAGTGACAAATGACAAGACTCCTGTTTTTATGAGCAGCTAGTTAGCTTAGCTTAGCATAAAGGAAGCGCCGCTCTGCAGTTCTACACTTTACTTTTTAACAGATGAAACACAGTCGTTGGATTGGACACAGCCAGGCTTCCTGTCTTCGACCTGCACACCAATATGCTAACATTTTGCTAGCTGTAGCCTTTTTTTTACAGTGTAGCTCATAAGGTGCTCAAGGTAATCAGACAAGTGTTTCGTTGTTTTAATGCTTCTGTTTTCGTGCTGGTTGGTGGTTTTGTGACTTTAGCCTCAGACGAGATTTGGTTTTCGCCCTGAAATGTGTGTTTTCAGTCTTTTAGATAAAGTCTGCAGAGCATCCGTTGAGTTCTGCACCAAAGAGCTGGAGATCACAACACGGCAGCGATGTCTTCTCGTCCGAGACGGAAACTCAGCACCCGCCAGCCGGGCGCAGCTACACCGCCTCCTCTACAACAATCTACCCACACAATGGGCACTTTCTTCGGATGAAAGCACAGGCGGGGCTGGGTGGCGGTGCCTGGGGAGGGGGGCGAAGCGGGGAGGAGGGGTGAGAACAGGACATGGGGATGACAGTGCTCCTCTGAGCGTGAGTCAAAGGCCTGTGCGTCCGACGCTTTGAATGCAGATTATGTTTCACTGTACACGGCTCCCCACCGGAGTTCAGAGGGAGCGGGTCGTTTGTTTTGCAGATATTATGAATGTCGGGTTTGTTTTCAACGCGGATGTTTTCGCTTATTTCTCCGCAAAGAGGGGCCGAGCAGTCCGGACGGTTTTTATTCTGGTTGTGCAATTAATCGCCTTAATGTGACATCATGTTAATCCCCTGTACGAGTGTTTACACCAGCGGAGAGCATTTCTGAGAAAAGATAAAGTAAGATACGACAATTTAAGATAGAATAACCTAAGATAAGGTAAGGTACGATAACATAAGGTAAGGTAATATACATTAATGTAAGATAAGATATGATGAGGTAAGGTGAGCTAAGATAAGGTAAAATCAGTGTAATTTAAGGTAAGGTCAGTAAAAACAATAATAAATACAATGAATGTAAAAAGACAGACGTAAACAAGAGGAGGTAAACAATAACATCAATATATATACAGGGCAGTGTAAACAGGAAACGGTGCAACAGCTTAAACCCAGGCTAAACCTCTGAGTGTGTGTGTGTGTGTGTGATGTACACTATCTGGAAATTATATATGGGTTAAAAGCTCCACTCCGCTCACTAAACTGCCCCCGAGCTCAGCAGAAATAACCCAGAGCGGAGTATTTTTGCCCCGATGAGGGCAGAAGATAAAGCCCCTCGCTCTGCTCAGCGACGTCTGTTTCATGCAATCAGAAATGAGCCTTTTACCACAAGAGGCAAAAAGCCGGGGTGGTGGAGGAGGGGGTGGGGGTATCGGGGCAACACGGTCGCATTCCTCACCGTCTGTGTGTGTTGTTTCAGAGTGCAGCCGGGGAGCGGGGCTAAGAGGCGGCTTGTTGGTTTTTGCGCTGATGGTGCATATTAAATATTTTTACAGTGACTACTTAGATTTAGAGGGTGTACAGGCGTGTGTGTGTGTGTGTGTGTGTGTGTGTGTGTGTGTGTGTGTGTTTAATCACTTTAGTGCGGCATCTATTTTAATAAACTGAGCAAACACGACCGGGACAAACCGCCTCTTTGTGCGAAAAATGTTTAATAATAACTCCTGAGAAAACGGAAAGTGTGTGTGTGTGTGTGTGTGTGTGTGTGTGTGTGTGCATGTGTGTGTGCATGTGTGTGTGCATGTGTGTGTGCATGTGTGTGTGTGTGTGTGTGTGGGAAAGTCATGTCCCTGAAACACTCTAATCCTCGACATTTGCAGACACTGCATTTTTTTGCCTTTTTCGTATTATAATCCTATTTTCCACCTCAGTGTGACTTCCTCCCTCAACAGTATTCTTAATTAAACTGCCCCTGAGTCCTGGGGGGGCAGGGGGTGTGATGGGGTGGGCTGGGGGGGGAATTAGCACATATCACTTTTAATATGCTGCCTCGTTGCGTGCGGGTGAAACTAATGGCTGCCATTAAACGCATCGCGGCGCCTGCTCGACAAGCCCCGTCCTGAGAGAGCGAGATTATCATCTGTGTTAATAACTTGACCTGTCTGCTGTTTAATCACAGGTAGGAATTTGAGAAGGTCACCCCCCCAACACACACACACACACACACACCCTCAAACACCCCCCTGTACATGATGGATGCATGTTCGACCCCCCGGCGCTGCAGAGCCGTGAGAACATGGATGTTTGTCTTTACTGTAACATTATCGATAAAAACACCTGCTCCAGTGCTCGCCTCTTTTGATTGGGCCCCTGACCCCGCTCTCAGCCCCCCCCCCCACACACACACACACACTTTCCCATCTCCGTCTGACACCTTCAGGCCTTATTAAAGGGTGGGGGGGTGAGGGACACCCCCGTCGACTCACTCGGGAAGGAGAGTTTCCCCCTGTGAGACTCTGAGACGAGCCCAGCTGACTCCATCAGTCAGGAGCATGGTGCTCAGACAGGAAGGTGTGTGTGTGTGTGTGTGTGTGTGTGCATCTTTTTGTGTCTGTTTTCTGTCTCTTTGTGTGTCTGATCGTCACAGTTTCTGTTTGTTTCAGTTGTTCTCTGTCTCTTTATCTAACTTTTATATCTGGAGCATGACTTTCAGAGGAAGCCGTGTGTGTGTGTGTGTGTCTGTGTGTGTGTGATGGAGTATCAGTTCTGTAAACCCATATTGAAACAGGAGCACCCCCCCCCCACCCCCATGAGGAGGCAGTGGCCAGACATGCTCAGCAGGACTGGGGCAGAGGGTGAGGGGGGGTCAAAGATCATCAGGACCTCCAGTTTAAAGAGTGTGTGTGTGTGTGTGTGTGTGTGTGTGTGTGTGTGCATAAGTGTATATTAAGTATAAAGTAAAGCTGTTGAAAACTATCAAAAAGACACTGAACAAACATTAAATTAAACATAAATAATTATAGGAAATAAGATTGGAAATTGGATGATTATGATACATAACTAATGTAAGTTAAACCTAATAACAAGATTAAAGTTAAAATAGATCAGAGTGGCGTGCATGGCAACATTTTAAAATGAGTTCCTTATTTGAATATTTCTAATAACTTCCTCTGTTGTTGTGTGTCTCTGGTGTAGCTCGGTGTCTTTGTGTGTTGTGTCTCTTTGTGTGTCTAAATCTCTGTTTCTTGCAGCTGTTGCACTCTGGTTAAAGTCAGAGAGAGATCCAGGTTGCACACTGAAATATTAACAGTTCAGCAGTAAATAAACATGTTTTCTTGAGTCTGTTGAGACGTTGACACAGTGACCTGTTCATTTGTTTTCCGTGTTTTTAATCCTGCAGGTTTAGGAGCTGCTGTCGTCGCCGGATCGATCCGATAACAGCAGCTGTGAATCAGTGAACGCAGCATCTCTGTTTGATGCTGTCAGAGCAGGAGCATCTGCACAATGTGGGGCAGCTGAGGGTGGCCCCGAGTGTGTGTGTGTGTGTGTGTGTGTGTGTGTGTGTGTGTGTGTGTGTGTGTGTGTGTGTGTCAGCAGCTGATTCTCCTGCACAGGCAGAAAATCAACCCTGATGTGCGCACACACGTTTCAGCACACACGCGGGCGCAGACACACACACTGTACTTGTGCGTTTCATGAATCTTCGGCCAATTACACGAGCGTGAACCTATGAGCTGTCAGCGCGCGGCAGCTGGAGCGCCGCTGCTCTGTCACATGACAGCGGATCACGTCGACTCACTGAGCGATTCGTTTCTGCTGCTTCGTGCGATCCATCACTTTCTCTCTGCAACAAGCTGCACATTCATCAGATCCTCCTCTGATCGACACGTCCCAGCTGCTGTATTGCAATTAATGGTCGCCACGAGTCACATGACATGCATTTCCTCTGCAGCTCCTCCTTTAAAGGAAGAGAAGACCCCTCCCCGTCTCCAAACTCTGACTTTTGACCTTTACTCTGTCGCATTGCGAGCGGCGCACACGTCTTTCCCGTTAACTTGTGTGGACAGTGCATCCGAAGTCAGGTTGTCATGGTAACAACAAAGACGTGGTTGTGAAGTGAAGTTGGGTTAAGTTTAGGAAAAGGTCGCTGAAATAAGCTCGACAGGTCACGGTAACGATGCGAAACAAGTTCTGACTCCGCTCGACACGTACGAGGCTGCTGCGACCTGATTGGCTCAGAAAACAACAGAGACGTACACACACACACACACACGTGCATCAGGAGACACTGACATGTACAGTGTTTGCTCATGTGGATGGTGTGTGTGTGTGTGTGTGTGTGTGTGTGTGTGTGTGTGTGTGTGTGTGTGTGTTTTTAAAGTGACAAGCCCACCGCTGTGCTAACACCATCCTATACTTACCCCATCCTGCACGCTGAGGGTGTGTGTGTGTGTGTGTGTGCGTGTGCAGCCCAACCTCAGCGCTTTAAATATCCTCGCCTCCACCGTGCTGAGTCAGCGCCGCCGCGGCCGTGATGTCTCGCAGACAAAGAGACTTTATCTGCGTCGGACAGCGGCCCACTCTCCGGGTCTGAACGGGGAAACTTGTTTCCTCTCGGTGTTAATAAAGTCCATCACAAGCCAAACATCCTCCTCAGATCACACACACACACACACACCACACTCTCACAGCCCCGGTGCCCTCAAGTTGAAAGCTAAACAGAAGTGCAGGACTTGGGATGATGGACGGTCCTCTTGTCTCTGGCGCGTGTGTTTGCTTGACTTCTGTTCGCCCCGCCACACAAGCTGCATTCATCCACATTTAACCTTCAGCTCGGAAACACACCGAGGCCTCGCTCGCCAAACGCACAAAAGATCCATAAACAGGGGTAAATAAAACAAAAATGGCGCTGAAATTAAAGCCGAGGCCGTGAAAAACGTCACGAAGACTGTTTGAGCGTCCACACACGCACACACACACACACACACACACACTCCTCTGTGCTTGCAGCGCAGCGGCCTGCAGGATGTGAGTCAGTCCAGTTCCTGACGGCCATGTTTCAACACACACACACACACACACACACACACACACACACACACACACACCTCCCCAGCCTTGCAAGGCCCTCGACCTCCTGAGCCCCTTCTGTTTTAACACGTGACCCATGTTTTCAGCAGAAAACACCCAGCTCTTCATCTTCTATCACATCTTCCCTCAGGTAACAGTGAGGTCTGCACAGGAACCACAGGCTCTGAGGACGGCGGCGCGGCGAGCGTCTCCGTCTGAGTGAGACGCAGCAACCTTTAAATAAAAGAATATTGTGATATTAGCACATAGCATCATTGTCGCATTGTCACTTGTGCTGAACTTCAGTCCTGATTTGCTGTTTTGCTAACGTTACTTTATATTTCGCTCATTAATACGTGATTTTTGTGCAGTTTTAGATGAAAAGTTCAACTTTTGATTAAGATTATTTAAAGCCTGAATGACTGGTTGCTATCTGCTCCTGTTCTCCCGAGTCTGAACCATTTTTTATTGATTTTAATCTTGCAGTTTTATAGTTTTGTGGTGTTTTTAATCAGTTTTTAATCAGATTTGTGACTGAGGAACACCTGCATGTTTAACACATCTGACAGTGTGCAGACTCATATTAAAGAACCCAAAAGGAGGCTAACCACTGACACACTGGAAGCACTTGCCCTGCAGAGACGCTGAATGAATGAATGACAGAGGAGCCTCTGGTTTTGTTTGGGAAAGCACACACAGTAAATCTGAGCAGCGGGGACGCAGCGGTCCTGCACAGCCTCACACAGACTCCGGCTGTTTGCGTGTCGTACTGAGACAAACGCTCTTTGTAAGCTGCTTGTTTGCATGTACAACTCCTATAAAAGTGAAAGGATGCTACAAGATTCTCTGTCAGGGCGTCCTGCACGGCGGAGCGCGGCGTTGTGGAGAAGAGGCCGTGACCTCAGGGCTGAAGACAACAAAGTGGTGAATGTGTTGGTGCTGGAGAGGCTGGAGGAGGAGGAGGAGGAGGAGGAGGAGGGATGTGCTGCTGAGGAGGAGAGGAGAGGAGAGGAGAGGAGAGGGGAGGAGGAGAGAGGAGGAGAGAGGAGGAGAGGAGGGGAGGAGAGAGGAGAGGAGAAGAGAGGGAGAGGAGAGGGGGAGGAGAGGGACAGGAGAGGCGCAGGGAGAGGAGGAGAGAGGCGAGGGGAGAGGAGGAGAGAGAGGAGAGAGATGAGGGGAGAGGAGGAGGGAGAGGGAGGCGAGGGGAGGAGGAGAGGGAGAGGGAGAGGAGAGAGGAGAGGAGGGGAGGAGGAGAGGAGGAGAGAGAGAGGCGAGGGGAGGAGGAGAGGAGAGGGAGAGGAGGCGTAGGGAGGAGGAGAGAGAGGAGAGAAGAGGGAGAGACAAGGGGAGGAGGAGAGAGGGGAGAGGAGAGGGGAGGAGAGGACAGGAGAGGCGGGGAGAGGAGAGGAGAGGAGAGGAGAGGGGAGGAGAGAGGAGAGAAGAGGAGCAGAGGGAGGAGATTTAGGGAGAGAAGGAGAGAGGAGAGAAGAGAGAGGAGAGACGAGGAGAGGAGAGGAGAGACGAGGAGAGGAGGGGAGGAGAGAAGGAGAGAGGAGAGGAGAGGAGAGGAGAGAAGGAGAGAGGAGAGAAGAGGAGAGAGGAGAGGAGGAGGAGAGGAGAGACAAGGCGAGGAGAGGAGAGGAGAGGAGAGGAGAGAGAGGAGAGGGATGGGGAGGAGAGAGGGGGAGGAGAAGAGAGAGAGGAGAGGGGAGGAGAGGACAGGGAGAGGCGTAGGGAGAGGAGGAGAGAGGAGAGGAGAGGAGAGACGAGGAGAGGAGAGGGAGAGGAGAGAGAGGGGAGGAGGAGAGGAGAGGAGAGGAGAGGCGAGGGGAGGAGGAGAGGAGAGGAGAGAAGAGGAGAGACAAGGAGAGGAGGAGAGAGGAGAGGAGAGGCGAGGAGAGGAGAGGAGAGGAGGAGAGAGGAGAGCAGAGGAGAGGAGAGACGAGGAGAGAAGGAGAGAGGAGAGAAGAGGAGAGGAGAGACAAGGAGAGGGGAGAGGAGAGACGAGGAGAGGAGGGGAGGAGAGAGGAGAGGAGAGAAGGGAGAGAAGGAGAGAGGAGAGGAGAGGAGAGGAGGGGAGAGAGGAGAGAAGAGGAGAGAGGAGAGAAGAGGAGAGGAGAGGAGGGGAGAGAGAGAGAGAGAGAGAAGGAGAGAGGAGAGGAGAGGAGAGGAGGGGAGAGAGAGGAGAGAAGAGGAGAGGAGGGGAGGAGAGAGAGAGAGAGAGAGAGGGGAGAGAGAGAGGAGGGCCGTGAATATCATGCCAACGCTTCTGGTGTGCTGGGCCCTGCCTCTGGACATTGCCGCCGCCCCAGGATGCTGTGTTTTCCTCTTCCTTCGAAGCCAACAGACCTATGGAAAACCGAGGTATTAATTAAACGTGTCCACGTGCAGGTGGGCGAGAGGTCAGCCAGAGTTCCTGCACAATCCTGAAACACACGGATTAGAGGCCGCTAATGAAGCCACCATGAGTCTGGCTTTTAACTAGAGTGAGAAGAGGAGAGAAGCAGGCGATAATATCCATACGATAATAACTGCTATCTCCAACACTCACTGCTAATGCAAATCCAAAACGACAGCACTGATCCAGTGTCATAAACATGAAAGCAGAGACTCTGAGAGCCTCGTACACAGTAACTGCCTCATGTGTTCATCGTTTCCTCTTACTGAGCAGGAACAACAGAGCAGCAGTAACTCTCTTCTCTCACTGTCGTCGTCGCTGCAGAGGAGGAGGACGATGCTTTGAGACGCCCGAGCGCTGCAGCTCCTCTGCAGGCGAGTGATTAAAGACTCAAAGGGAGGCGGTTTGTCCCGGGGCAGAGCCGGAGGACGGGGCAGCGCTGCACGGGACGGGCAGGGGGACAGAGATGCATTCAAAACTGTGGGAGATTTCAGTACAGAGCTCGGATCAATTAACCAATGAGAAAACAATTCATTAGTGTTAAACTGTCAGCGGCTCTGATGGACTGAACGGCTTCCTGCAGCATCACATACAAATCATCATCATCATCATCATCATCGTCATCATCAGACTTTCAGAATTAAATCACTTCAAACGCTTTAAAAACCTTTTTACAGCTCAGTTCAAAGCTTTTTACAGTCAGACGTCACCAATGCAAAGCTCACGTTATTAAGTTCGACCTTTTTATTTTAAACTGTTATAAATATTATCACAAATAATGAGTGTATGCTACAATAAACTGCTAAACATCTGGGAGAAAAAGTGTTTTTTTGTAATTATGTGTGTCCCTAACTCGTCTCTATGGCAACCAAGCGTCTGTTGGTGAGAGAGGACATCCCAGAGGTGGACGCTGAGTCGACTGTTTCTGCTGTTTAATTAATTAATTCTACAACCTGAAAACAATAAATTAATAACTCAGAGTTTGTGTGTTGTTGTGCATAATTAAATATGATAAATATGAGTTTTATGGTGTTGTCAGCTGCTGTAGCTGCAGAAATATCATTAATAAATACCTTAAATGTGTTAATAAACACTTAAACAAGTGTTATAAACATTAATTAAGCATAATTTGTTAATTAAGTGTGTGATGTAAGTGTTTTCTGTGTTTCCTCCCTCAGGTTTGCAGAGAGGGAACCGAGCAGCTTCGCTTTCATGTTGCACCACCCAGTGGCTCCGCAGCAAAGTGTCTCTCTGGGAAAGAATCAGAGGGAATTTTAGGAAAAATTGCACATTTTCACTCAGTGCTACACACACACATACACACACACACACACACACACACACACACAGCCCCGGCTGCATTAAGTCGTCGGTATTTATGCGTCTCTGCTAAAGGAATAACATAAATCTTAAAGTAAACCTAATCTGTCGGTGATTGTAAACAGTCTGTCACAGTAATGGCCCCCGGGAACAAATGAGGACCTCATGGTGGGGCCTCAAGTCAGTAAGCCCCCCTCCCTCCCTGATGTGTATCCTAACCCAGTGAGGCCTGTGAGCCGTAGGAACTTCCTGCCTCTGCTTTAAACTCTCAGGGAGATGAATATGAAAGAAAGATGGAGGATGGTGCGCCACAGAGCCGCCCCCCTCCACCCCACACCACCACCACCGTGCCTGACTCCTGACGCTGCAGCAGGCCAGAGATAAGGCAGGCAACAGGAAGGAGACAACCCCAGAGCCCTGCAATCCCCCCGACGTGACAGAGCCACCATTCATCTCTCAGGAAGAAAGAAGAAAAACAACATCAACAATATCAGATGCAGCATCGGAAACTGGGGCGGGGGGCGGGAGGAGGAGAAGGAGCCGACTTGACTCCATTAGGACACGGTGGCTGCCGGCGAAAAGACAGAAAACAGCTCATCTGCATGTGAAATCTTCCCTGAGGCCTGGAAACCGAGCGCGTCAGCGAATAATGGAGCATGAACTGCTCCCATTGATTTCTATTTTACCGTTTAGTGAGAGTTCCCACAAATAAACCGAGTCAGCGCCTCCAAAGCACGTCTTTATTCCACAGGATAAAGACGCGTTTTGGCGCCGCTGCAGCCCAAACACTTGTTGTTGTCTCTGCGCACATAAATCAGGAACAATGGCGAGTAAACAGAGACGACGGTGGAAGAAGAGCCTGTCAGCTCAGGGCTCCCACACGCATTCCCGTCGTCTCGTCAAGGTGCAGACAAACGGCCACCGCGCCGTATGTCAGCGCAAAGCAAACACGCCATACAGACGAGGGCGAGACAGAGAGAGAGAGCGAGACAGTGATTAGCATCACACACATGCAAACAGACGCTACATACGAGCATGACAGAGGCACAGAGGACATTAATCCACCTGCTGTTTTAATCTCAGGTGCAAACTTCACAGTGTGTCCTCCACACAGGTCAAACAGGCCTTTGCACGAGCAGAGGAGAAGGTGCACCGCGGGGCAGCTGTTCAGGAGCAGTGTTACAGGAATACACACAAGATGTGTATTTTCAGTATCAAACACCAACCCACACCCTGCCTGGATGATGGACAGCTGCTTCTCTGCTGCTGTTCAGAGTCTGTTCATGCTCAAAAGATGTTTTTGTTTGGAATGTGTCTTTAATGTGTATTTAAAGTGACACTGCGTCTGGCTGCACATAAGCCCCGCCCCCTGGTGTCTGGCTGCAGTACAGCTCATAAGCCCCGCCCCCTGGTGTCTGGCTGCAGTACAGCTCATAAGCCCCGCCCCCTCCATGTCAGCAGATGCTTCCTGTCATTTCAGCTCATGATTCATTTACATTAAAACTGTTTCCAGGTAATCCTGCGTCGTCATTTCACATATTTCTGCAAACTGAATCAAAGCAGCGGGACGAATGTTTGCGACTGCTTCTTCTTCTCTTTGCCTGCGGCATCAGCTGTGCTCACTGCTACACGCTGATAAATCTGTGAATCAGTGAAAGGACACTTCAGGTGCTGTGTGCGAGGTTAGCGGCTGTTTAATCCTCCCTGATACTCCCCGAGCTTCGCCGCCGCCGCAGATAAATCTCCCTCTGCAGCCACGTGACTCGCCTCCTTGTTGTTAACTGAGATTTATATTAACAGCATCGTCTGGCCAGTGTTCTCAGCTGCGTGCCAGGTCTGCTGGAGACAGTGGAATAACCGCGGCGGGTCCTGTCAGAGCTGACCTGCTCCAGCTCCTCCACCTCCAGGCAGATCTCCACCCTCACCTGCATTCACACAGACGATGTGGTTTGTTGGCTCTGTGGATCTGCACAGGATGTGAGAGGCGTCGTGGAGCTGTGAGGTTTGAGTTTCAGAGGAAGTCGTAAAGCTCAAACCATCTTTGATTCGACGGCGCGGGCGATTACAGCTGCGTAAACGCTGCGAGCGGCGGCGCTGAATCACATCCGCTGCTCGTCGTGACCGTGGATGTTTGATTTTCCTCTTCTCACGAGTTGGTTTCAGGGATTAATTGTGGTTTTTATTTACAACAAAACCATCGTGTTTGAAGCTGCGTCAGTGGTTTTATTTGGAGCAGAGGAAGGAGCCGCTAACACGACACAGCAACAGGGTCTGACGTTAGCATGCAGCTAGTGCACTGGCTAACACCCGGGGCAGCGTTAACGTTCATTAGGAGCCGTGTTTCTGGACACTGGTTGTAGTTTCACTGATAGTTTCACCTTGAAAAGACAAACAGGAGTCTGTCAGAGAACTGCTGATGAAATGTTGCATTAAAAGCAAACAAAGACACAATAACATGAATAATATGACAATAATTTAACTCGTGTTCTCACCGCCTCTCGTATTAAACATGTTCATCGCAGCTGTTGCTCGTATGACAGTATAGATTTGTGATCGTAGCATCAGTGTCGTAGGCATACGTTGATTAGCAGCCACTGTTTCCTAAAAAACGTGTGAAACGTCAGTTAAAGTGGTGAAAACATTGAGGAGAAGCTTCTTTTAACCTCGAGCAGAGTCTGGATCTGGGTGTTCGGCCGTCTGCCTCGACCAGGCGGAGGGATGGAGATGCAGGATGAACGGGGGCAGATCCAGACCCTGCAGCTCCTGCAGCGTTCCTGCAGAAAGAGACAGGAAGTGACTTCAGGAGACGATACGACACCGAGCAGCAGATCCCAGGCGCGTCGCTGCTTTCCACAGTTTCCACAGCCACATGTCACGTTTGAGCGTGATCTCTGTCAAAAAGGCCGTTATGGAGCAGGAAACGTGAGAAACGTCATGCTGCACGTCATGCTGCACCAACTGCGACCGCTGAGATTCCTTTAGAGATTGTTGCGACTAGTGTTTGTGCAACCGTGCTGCGGCTCACACAGGATTCAGATTCTGATGTTTATTGGCTTTGAAAGGATCCAGATCACTGGTTTCCCGGGATGACAGCCACCATGTTGTGCCCAAGACGCTGCCAGTGACAACACACACACTCCTCCTGGAAAAAGTCAGTTAAAAACCACAAACTGAGTCTTTAAAGAGGTTTTGTGTCCGAGGTCTTTGAATGCAACGCTGAGAAAACGCTCTGGTGACAAAAGTCTCGGTTTGTGCTCTTTTATGTGAATGTTTGTTTGCTGTTTTTACTGCGTTTCGCAAAGTTTAAAGGCAGTAAAATGCTGTTAGAAGCGCTGCTGTTCCTCCTCCTGCCCCCCCGGGCATTAAAGAGGCCGTTTCAGGGCAACGCCGGCGTTGCTTCATCTGAAAACAAGCAGCGTTTCTGCGGTGCAGTCATGAAATCTGGGTTGTTTTACTTTCACTTCCCTCTAATGTTCCCACTCATCACTCCGAGCGTAAACTTGGCCCGAGTCTCGCGGTGGTTTCATGCAAAGTTCACTCAGTAAGTCTCTGCACGGACACGTGTGTTATCAGGAACGGCAGCAGCTCATGTGACGTCTACCACCAGCTCAACAAATCTGAAGCGATGGAGCCCGGGCATCGATCCCTGCAGCCGAGCGGCGAAACACCTCAGAGAATGTGTCACTGAGTCAGTCCCAGCCCAGAGGAGGGCAACACAAACAGGCGAACAGCAGGAGGCGACAGCGGCCAAGTCAAACAAAAAGGGAATACGCACGTGCACGGCCGGCGATGCTGCACATGCACGTGTGATACAGCGATGCAAACTCAGAGGAAACAGCTGAGGTGAAGCTGGAGCAGGAGCACGAATCCTCAGATCAGCTGCTCGATGCGGCGAAGGGGTCGTCAGACGCCGAATGTGCTGCTCTCTCAGAGAGCGAGGCCCGGCTCAGGATCCAGGTGACGCACACACACACATGCACACACACACACACACACACGTGCATGCAGATACAACGACAGGCCGCACTCACGGTGTCACATGGTCACTCTGAGGTCTGACGGTTTCACCTGCTGACTCTGCGCCCGCCACAAAGACCTCATTGTGACCGCTCGGATTCCAGCGTTAGTCCTGGGTGAGACACACACACACACACACCAACAGGACCAGGCTGTCTGTGGGAGCTCATGGTGAATGTGTTTGAGAAGCTGCAGGTTGATTGTTTTCACGTTGCCTCAGTGAATATCTCACAGACCGACAGCGCCGCCTGCTGGAGAAGGACAGTACAGCGCCCGCAGCTTCATCAGAGCAACATTCAGCTGTGTTGTTGTTTGTTGGAGGTCTTTGTTTATTTGAATGTCAGGTGAAATACAGAGCGTGTGCATCCTCTTCACATCCACTGAGCTCAAAACGCTCTGAGATCAACTCTGACAAGAAACTGTGACAAAGTCTAAAACGATATTTTAAATCATTTACAGCTCAAACTGGATCTCTGTGACTTTTCTGTGACGTAATAAGCATTGAAGTGAAATATCACCCAGCAGCAGTAACTGTGTCTGAAGCCGCGAAGCTTTTCTCTTTTATCTCAGTGTATAATGACGTTTTCTCCATGTGATTCAACAAAGTGTTTTAAATGTTTGCCACTGTTGTAAAATGATGAAAACAGTATATCCTCTGTTAAATAACTGCTAGCTGTGTTTCTTTGTTCTCCCTTTTATTTAAAAATGTATTTTTGCTGAATTTATTCTTATAATGAACTGTTTTTGTGAGTCTTCTGGACAAAACTCAGGTTTATAACTAATTAAAAACGAACTCTTTGGCTCCTGAATGCTTCTTTTTTAAAACAGATGATTTCTGATGCAGCTCTAAACGTCAACATGACCTTTGACCTGCAGCAGGTGTGCTGCCTTCACACGCCTCCGTTTGTTTCAGGTGCTGCCGTGTGGTTGTCGTGGCCGAGTGGTTAAGGCGATGGACTAGAAATCCATTGGGGTCTCCCCGCGCAGGTTCGAATCCTGCCGACAACGAGGCGACGTTTTCCCGCCGCCTGAAGGCGCCTGGGTCTCACACTGTACACGGTTAATCAAAGAAGCTGCGTTCAGGATCGGGTTCTGTACAGACCAGTGCTCACTGTCGTCTTGCTGATTCTCCTGTGCTGGTTCTTGATGCAGCTCTTTGAATCTCTGTTCAGACAGATTTAATACAAACGTGCAGTTTCTCTGTATATCTGGGTGTTTTTCTCATCTCTGAGTTGGTTTTTATTCATTTTCATGCAGTAATAATAACACATCTCCTGTGTGAACTGAAACTGTGCTGTGAGATTAATTATTTTATCTTTCATTCATTTGAAACATGTGGTCATGTTTAAATGTGTAGTTTTTATTTGTAATGGATTCGTGTAGTTCATACTTTGGGACAGAGGTTATTAAAATGTGCTGAACACCTGACGTTTCTCTGTGCAGTCGATCACAGTGAGTCTTCAGTTTGTGTCTCTGTGCATTTCAAAATGAAATAATGATGAAATAATGATGAAATAATGATGCAGAGAAACTGTTTTTTACTCTGGAGCGATTTTATCAGTCGGTGTCGAGTTAAACCGTGGGAATACTCACCGGTAACGTGCCTTTGCTTGTACCAGACCTGCACAGCAGCACAGTGTCGTTGAAGTGAATGCGCAGGCTGCTAATCTAAGCTAAGCTAAGCTAAGCTAGCATTGTCACAGACAACTTAAAGTCATCTGTGGTGTCGAACAGGCTGAAACTGTGCAGACTGAATGTGGACAAATGTGCACAAACAAACAACAACAACTGGAGAGGAAAGACAAACATGTTGACACGTTGGCCCTGAAATACGGATGTGTGAACAGGTGCGAGCTGGCAGTCATGTGACCTGCTAATCAGCCAGTAAACTGCTGTGTTTGCAAAGATGAACTGGAACTGTAATAAACTGTGTGTGCAGGTTCATGTCCAGAGTGAGTGACCCTGCGCGCACAGACAGAGCGCAGTGGGTTCATCACTGTTTCGCAGATCGATGTTGCAGACGACTGTGTTTTCTGCACATTCTCACTGCTCTGAACCCACTGACGTCTTTTAAAGTTTACTTTAATAAGCAAAAGGACTGAAGCCATTTGCTGTGCACTTATTGGCTGGCTCTGATCGGGGGTGGGGAAGTCCTGCGGGAAGACAGGAAGTTGTCGTGGCCGAGTGGTTAAGGCGATGGACTTGAAATCCATTGGGGGCTTCCCTGCGCAGGTTCAAATCCTGCCGACAACGGTCCAGAGACAAACTGTGAATGATGGCAGACCTGGAGTCAGCTGAAGCTTCAGGTGGATGGAGTCAGTGGATTCTCTGCTGAGCTGACACTGTTGTCTCCCTCAGGCCTCTGTCCACCTGCAGCAGGTTCTGTCCTGAAACATCTACTCTTGGTTCTTGCAGCAGGATGCAACCAAGTCCTGCAGCCACATCTGACCTTAAAGGGGGAACATGTCTGACATTTACATCGTTGTTTACATGTTTACATCCCGTCTCCTCCCTCACACACTCAGACAGGAGAGAAGCCAAACAAGTGGCTGTGCAGGAGGTGAAGTGAGAGAGAGCGTTCAGCCTGGCTCTGCACGCCAGAGATTTCCTGTCGGGCAAACTGCCTGGAGGTGAGGAACGAGGAGGTGAAGCTGAGATGAAGGGAGATGCAGCCTGGATGATGTTATCGACCTCCTGAGGCATCCGGTTTGACCTGCAGCACCACCGGCAACGAGTCTGCAACATCTGCAATGTATCCCACAGTTGATTTAGACGAGTCCAGTGTCCAAACCAAGCAGGGAAAATACTCCAGTCGGATTAAAGTCATGCATCTAAAACTTTATTCATAACATTTAGGTGTAAAATGTTCTTAAAGTATTTAAAGCTGTTGGATTCTGTTCCAGGTCGAGCTCCTCTGGGCGACTTTACATCCTGTCGGCTGCTTTCACCTGCAGCGACGCATCAGATTCACCTGTGTGCACGCGTGTCTCTGAGAGAAACAGGCAGAAAGACAGCGCAGCACCTGTTTCCAGCTCTGTGACGGTGCATTTGCTGCTGATCCCAGAAGGTTTTTAAATAAAGTTGATTTAAATCAGCTTCATCCTGCAGTTTGTAGCTGGAGCTACAGCTGGAGACACGAGTCTCACCCGGGAAGGACGTGAGGAGTAACTAAAGCTGTCAGACAGAAGTAATCGAGTAAAAAGCACAGTGTTTACCTCTGAGATGCTGTGAAGCAGAAGTGTAGAGTTGCATAAAATGGATTGCAAGTAGTAAACAAGTACATTTCCATCCGACTTTACTGCAAATTGAGCTCAAGTACTTGAGTAAAAGTACTCAGTTACTCTTCTAGACAGTGCATTTCTAGTCAAACGGCATTTGCATGACTTTCTACATGGAAGTCGTTATCAGTCTGAGCTGCTGATGATGCAAACGAGGAGCGGAGGCGTCGCTGACCACGAAATCAGATTAGACGTTTCAGTGGATGATTGAGTAATCGAGTAAACGCTGAGGGTAACGGGTATTTAGACAAACTGCTCCTGTAATGTCCAGTTCATCACTTTGGCACCTGCTGTGTGTGTGTGTGTGTGTGTGTGTGTGTGTGTGTGTGTGAGTTCATATGTGTGTGTTTGTGGTTATTAAGAAGAGTGGGTGTGTTTGCATATGACTGTCTGCAGCGATAACGCAGCGGTGCGTCAGGGCGGCGGATCTGACCCCAGGTCTGTTTGTTCACGATGTTAAAATAATAAGTTTCATTCATTTCCTGAAGATTCGTCCTCTTCTTCTGCTCCCGATCGGTTTTATTATCTAACACTTCTGCACTTCATGGCAGGAGGTTGTTAAAACGCCCACATCACCGAGGCTCGTGACACGCGTGGGGTCATACTCGGGAATAGCTCTGACATCGTGTTCCGTGTCCTCTCCTCCCTCCTCCCACATAAACGCGGAGCTCCTGACGCGGTGATTATGCGGTTCCTCTGATTGCAGCTCTGCAGAGGAAACCAACATCTGCGTGTTTAACTTGTGTGCGCGCGTATCAGCACGTGACCATGAAAAATGGTTGCAATGCGCCTTTAACGACCCTGCGGGGGGTTTGTCAGCGCGTGCTCTTCCTGCTCGACCTGCGTTTCTCTGCTCACATCACGCACGAACTATGCTTGTCAGCTGTGAGGACGCTACAGAGGTTTGCAGGCGTGGTTTAACGGGTTATCAGCTGCAAGTGCACCCGGAAGTGAGGCGGTGTGCCTTTCAAAATAAATTCAATCAAGCCCTTAATCACCTGTAAGTAAAATTATATTAGAACTAACGCATCATAACGATTTTAGATCATTTCCTGGATCATATTGTGCGCCTACAAAATGTTCCTGCAGTTAAACAAAAAACGGTGCACGGTGCTCACATGAACTCAAACCAGCAGATTTTAGATATCGGTTATTTTTTATTTCAATTTGACGTCTTTACGTTTTTCTTTATTCGTATTTTCTTAATTTGATTTCATTTTATTTTATTTTGGAGCTCAGACTCATTTGCCTCAGAGGTTTTCCCGGCAATATAAATCAATAAATCAATCAATAGCAGAGACTTCAGGAAGAACCGCTTCGTCCTGTTCTGTGTGCTTCACATTAAAACACACGGGATGAGTTTAATGTAACTGGTGCAGACTCACTGAGGCGGAGTCAAACGGGCGAGTTCCCACCTTCTGACCACACGTTTTATCTTGAAAGTGAAGTCACCGGAAGTCCTGTTGTTGGTTATTGTCGCTGTCCTCAGTGTGGTGCAGTCCATCAGTGGCTCACTGCGCCGCCTCACAGTCGGAGCAGCAGCCGTCGCTTCAGTTCACGTCAGGAGGTAAGAAACAGCACGCTTCATGTCACCGTTCACCCGCGCGGGTGGTCACACGCTCCCCCCTGTGTGTGTGTGTGTGTGTGTTTCACCCGGTCACTGTTTGGTAAAGTTTGCTCGTGCTGTGGCGGCGCGGCTGCGTAAATGCGTAATTATTGCGCGTAAAGGTTGGTGCGTAATTAGCGCAGTCAGGCGGTGCGGGGCTTGTTTGTTTGTTTTGCGGGTGTCTTTCGGCATGTGAGGGCACCCGTCCTCTGCGGTGGTTCGGGCAGAGCATCCTGCTGCAGCGCGCTGGATTGCAGTGGCCACGCGTCCGGGCGGAGGCGTCAGCGGTGGTGCTGCTGGTGTTAAATCAGATGATCCACGGAGCCAAGCCCCGGCAGGAGGACCGGAACGGGTCGGACCTGTACCGAGCCGCTGGCCGGTCACAGCTCGCCTCTTCCCGTTTCACTCCTCGACAGATTGCAGTTGAACAAAAACCACTTCCTCCAAATCAGCCAGTCCATCACACACACACACACACACACACACACACACACACACACACACACTCACTCTTTATCACCCCCAGTGTGAGAGCTGCCAGCAGGACCCGGAGCCGCCCGGGCTGTGTGCTCCTCCTGTGTCAGATCAGATCCTCGCGTCCTCTGCTTTTTATTCCTCGTCTGAATCCAGATTCCACCTCATTCAGTCACCACCAACAGGTTTAGTGCCACCTCAGGGCGAGCGGTGCATTGTGGGATGGGATGGGAAACACTTATACTAATAAGTCACAGGTAAACAAACGCGTCTCAGCGCGGCCTCTGCTCTGGATTCACTGCCGGATGTGTTTAAAGGAGAGTTTCTTCATTCCATTCGTTACAGAGTCATGGTGAAAAGTCACATTAATGAATGTTTTCCTGTGTTTTAATATCTTCAATGTGTATGAACGCTGCGTTCACGTGCTCCTCTGGTTGGGAGCTGGTTCGGGCGTGTTTGAGACTCTTTCAGTGGTAGTGCTGGAAACAAGATGCTGCAGGAAGGAAGTGAAGTGCGAGCGTCTCAGTGAAGATCCAGGCGGCTGAAACAGTCGTTTAGTCCCTAAAACCACCGAATGTTGTGGCTAATTATCAAATAATGCTAATAAACAACTTTTCTGACTAATCTGTCACTTACTGTGGACGTTTACAACCAAAAATACACTGTTTACAATTACATTTGAGCAAAACATTGATAAACAACATGTGAATTAATGTGAAGTTTCCTGTTTGAATGCTTCTGCTCATTTAAAGTCAGAGTTGAGGTCGTTGAGGCGGCGTTCGCGCGTGCATCATGAGTGCTTCAGACTGGGTGATGTCAGGAGCTGGTGTTTGTTTCCGGGGAAACGCAGGCCTTCATCCTCCGCCTCTGTGGCTCAGACTTTCTGCATGTTTCGCAGGTTTGGTTCAGATTTCAGTGGGAATGTTAGCTCTGTATGAGACGTCCTGGATGAAGCCAGGAACCCTCCGTCTGTCAGTCACCTGATGAAGAGCCAAAGTGTAACTTCACCCATAATACCCCTGCTGTCACGGTCGTGCAGGTCTGCAGGAAGTGCCTTTTCAGTTGTGTTGCAACGCCGCCGCCGCCCTCCTTTTGGGGTCAGGATGAAGGTGTTGCTGTTACCGGACAGGACAGGAAGTCTAGACAGGAAGTAAAGAGAGAAGAAGAGTTACTTTTGAATGTGAGTGGATGGGCGTGTGTGTGTGTGTGCCTGATTTGTCATGAGTTAAATGGGGGAAAGTTGACTCACTTGCTAACTCCCATAGTGTGTGTGTGATTATATATTCATGTAATGGGTTCTCTCTTCCAGCAAACACAGTGCACACCAGGGGAGTGCTTAATTGACTTTGTGGGTGTGTGCTTTTGCAGCAAACACACAGACACACACACACACAGATAGGAGAAGCAGAGCTCAAGGGGCAGTGGGAGCGGTGGGAGAGGTCCGGCCTTTAATCGGTGCTGTCAGCAAACACCAGCAGCAGCTGCTGAAACTGACCTGCTAACAACACAAACAGCACGACGAGGTGGTTGTTGACTGTCACCGCTCTGTGTGTGATCAACAGGAGCATAACGAGCCTTTAATCAGTGACATTTTACCCTGAACGATGCAGCGTCTGAGGATGACTGCTCATGTTTGTCCTGAGTGCGGAGTCTGAATCCGTCTAATGTGGATCTTTAGAACCAGCTACAGTCCAAGGTTTGTGATGTGGTTGCAGAGATTTAGCATTTTTTATCTGTTTTTAGCGATTAGCTGACAAACCTAAAACAGAACGCTAACGCTAATGCTAATCCGGAAGTCTTGACCTGGACCTCAGTTTTCTGTGACACAGATATCCACTGGCTGAACCTCTGAAATGTTGTCTGAGTTGTTTTCTGACGGATCATTGATGAGTTTCCTGACTGGTGTCGTCTTGGTCCTTGGATTTAACTTGAAAACCTTAAAGGTCATTGAAAAACTGCAGAAGAAACAAACAGTTAAATTATTCGCTCAGTAAGTGCAGCGAAGGATTAAAACGCTGCTCAAATGAAAAGTCATGGAGGAGGAGAAGGAGCTTATTCCTCACAGCGGAGCAGAGGCACAAAGTGACTGCGGGTTTAAAGAGATTAATGTGTAATCAAAAGGTCACAGGTTGGCGGCGGCGGCGGCGGCAGCAGCGTGTCAGGTTGAATTAACTCAGTAACACAGAAGAAGCTTCCCGCTGGATGAAACCACCCCTCACTCCACTTCCTCACACTTATCTCCATCATGTCTCCATCTGCAGAGGCTGCGGTCTCATTTATCTCCTCAGCTCCCATGGAAGCGTTTACAGTTTCTGAATTAAGCAACACGATAACGCGCTCGTTTACGGTCTGAGGTCGTTAATCAAGAAGGAAGTTTAGGCATTTTCTTGAATCCAGCGCTCCGTCATGAGCAAACAGCAGCTGAATTTACGTTTGCTCAGCTTGTTTCTCTGATAACTTCAGATCCAGACGTCCGACGACTGAAATCCTTCATCTGCTTCAGATACAGAGTTAAAAACAAGCAGCGGCTGAAAAGAGGAGCACAGAAATGTGTCTTACAGCTGATCCAGAGTCAGTTTATCAAGCTGCTGACACACAGAAATGTGTCTTACAGCTGATCCAGAGTCAGTTTATCAAGCTGCTGACACACAGACACAATGCTGACACATGCACAGAGGGGAGGCGATGACGCCACAGACAGGAAACCAAATGAAACCTTTGTTAAAATTAGATTTCTCTGGTTTGATCATGACCCTGGAACATGGGCTTAGCTGTTTTAGACATTTTATTTCCTTAAACCATTTTTGGAGCAGTTGGACTAAAAACGTCAGTTCATCACAGACAAGAACATTGATATTGGCCGATTCTGCAAAACCTCGGTTTGTATCTGAAAGTCCTGTCCGTCTGTGGCTTTGAGCAACTACAACACCTGAGGTTGGAGGAAACGACGGTGCGTGTTGGGAGTTTGCATCTTTGAGCTCCTGCAGCAGATTCTGCATGCAGCCGATGGCTCCGGCAGACGGTTGGGGCGTTAGAGGGCAGCTCGACGCTCCAGAGGAGCTTGTTCCGACTTTTCCACATCACCGGTTTGGATAATACGACAGTTGTTTTGTTCACAACCTGTCTGACCGTCTCGGGTTCCTGACCTGTTGCTGTCGGTGGATCTCAGCGTCTCAGGTGAAGCTGGATCCTGACTGATGAACGTTGGAGAGAACGCTGGGATGTGACGACGGTGCAGAGTGGCTGACACCGCGCTGACAGGATGAAGAGTTCGGCTCTAACGGGAGGTAAATAAGGGAGGTGAGGATGAGTCGAACTGCACAAGATCGTTTGGGAGTTGACGCGCTGCAGAAACAGGAAGTGTGTGTGCGCTTGCGACAGGCTTTACGTCAAATGTTTCCCCCTCAGCTCTCTCCTCCGCTTCGTCCTGGGTGACCTAATTTCCAGTCGTCATGCCGCCGAGGGAGGGAGCAAGGATTCTCATTTCTACAAGAATCTATTCTGGTCCTCCTGTCTGTCTGTCTGTCTCCCTGTCTGTCCCTCTGTCTGTCTGTCTGTCTGCCTGTGTGTCTCAGTGAAACACAGACAGTCCCACCCGCTCCATCATGTCCAGACTTGACTGTTGCTCTGCAGGTACGACTGTGTTGCGTAAGCAGCGAAAGAGAAGGTGGAGAACAGAAAGAGGGGCTGTGCAGAATAATACACACACACACACACACACACACACACACACACATGCTTGCACACACACACACACACACACACACACAGAGTCACATTAATGGATTTCTGTGGTTCACCTCCAGCTGATCACCTGAGAGCCAAATAAGAAACTGCAAGTTGACATTTGTATGAATGTGTCATCACAGTCTCCATGTCCCGGTCACACACACACACACACACACACACACACATTCCTGCACTGCCTCCTTCTCCACTGCACTCCTGTCCTCGCGCACGCGCGCAGACCCACAAAACAGCCACTGCGATGCAATGCTGCTGTCGCCACAACATCACGAAATGGCGGAACTCGCTCCTGTTGCGGTTATCATCGCTATTATTCACGGTGTGTGCTGAGTGCGCGCGTGCGTGTGCGCATCTGGAGCTTCTCTATTTATCTGTGTGTGTGTGTGTGTCTTTCAGTGTGTGTGTGCGCTGTGAATCTGTCAGTGAGCAGGCAGCTTAACATCTGCCCCACATTGTACAGACAGAGCGGCCTCTATTATGCTGTTTGACGCACGCGCGCGCGGTGACGTTGCACGCGCGCAGCAGCAGCAGCAGCTCAGGGCCTCATTACATCACGTCCCAATTGTTAAGAAAAAAACATCAACAACAAACAACAACAGGAGTGTCGGTGGGAGGCCACATGATCCCACACTCTGTTATCCGACCTGATTTCCTCAATCACTGGCCGCCGTGCACGAGCACTACAGCCCACACACACACACACACACACGCAGACTATCGTACATGCACGCGCACGCACAACACCGGGCGGACGGCAGGAAAACCAGATGAAGGCGCAGGGAGACGCATCCTTGCGCGGTGGAGAGGAGGGAGCGGGTAAGGATGGAGAGGGGAGAAATGCAAAGGGGGGGGGTGGACAGGTGCTCAACAGCCTCACACGCACGCGCACACATACACACACTGCATGCACGTGCACACAGAGGGAGACATTTACCCGTAGTGCAGACAGGTCTATCTCGTCCAGACTCCGCGCAGGGGAGTCGCTCGCCATGGTTCTCTCGGTATTTACGGGACTCAAGATGGAAGCTTCCTCAACGACCATCGACCGAGAGGTGCAGAGCGGTGGGGATGAACACACACAAACACTCCTCTAAAACAAATAAATCCCCCCACCCACCCCCAAAAAAGCCCCGAAAAATCCTTGCGCAGGCGATGCTTTCACGCGAAGGAGCAGCGACCGCTCCGGGAGGGAGAGCAGGCGGAGGAGGGAGGCGACTGTGCCGAGCTCCAGGTGCTACATGCTGCTCGGCGCCGTGGATCCCGCGAATCCGGTCGCTACATGCCTCCAGCCTCGACCCCGAATCTGGACAGGATGGGAGAGGACTTGAGGGTGACACGGGCGCACGCGCACAGAGACAGAGAAAAGACAGAGAGAGCGCGGCGTCAGGAGAGCGCGGCGGCCGAGGCGCACGGAGAGCGAACACACACCGTCCGTCCGTCCGTCTGAGAGGCGGAACAGCAGCGCGCTTCCCGGGAGTGGCCTGTGAGGAGGCTGCGCTACAGACAGAGACGCCCACAATGACACACACACACACACACACACACACACACACACACACACACACACACACACACACTGTCAGTATGACAGGAGAGAGATGCAAATTCACACCGCTGTCTGCGCCGCTATGGAAGCTTATTAAGGACAAAACTAAGTGGTAATCAATCAGGATCTACAGGTCACAGACACACACCCTCAAGCAGTCACACAGGCGAGCACCCTGCCCTTTTTTGACAAAATGGCCTTTAAAACACCCACGTGGGACATTTTCATGCCTCATTTATGACTCGGTGTCACATCAGAAGGACACTTAAGGTAACATTAGAGCCCTTTGTTCAGTCAGCCCAGATTGTGTCTGTCCAGCCGCAGAGAGACGCCGCAGATCTCTCTGAAATAACATGTTTGCAAAGCCGGAGAAGGTTTTTAAGGAAATCGTTTAATCGAGGCCACAAATGTGCGGTCGGCTGCAGGACGGGCTGATGTAAAGTTTGATTTTACTCCTTTTTATACAACAAAAGCACAAATGTTAACATGTTATACATCAGAGAGTAACATGACAAATATAACTGACAATGCATTTTCTCAGTTTCAGGTCATGTTCAGGCTGAGCGTCTGTTTCAATCTGGCTGCTGTCTTCAGATGAAACAGGCACAACTTCATGCAGGCCCCCAGTGAGCGTGTTTACATGTGCATTATCTTCATCATGTTCAGGATAAAAACCTGGTTATATCCCAGGGTCCTGGTCGTCTGCATGCAGGGTGTGATTCATCACCACCTCTGCTGCGCTGAGATGCTTCAGAAACCGAACAAACCCCAGATTCTGCAGAAACCGGGTCATAACTGGGATTGTAGCGTGCATGCAAACACACGCAGTGTTGTTACTTGATGTTCTGGGTTTTTTCTGTTTAATTTGATTATCATGGTGACACACAAAGCAGATGAATCACCTTCCAAAGAGACAAATCACTCCCCGCACCTTTCCAGGAACTATACCTGCTTTTCCAAACTTGCCTGACTCCGCCTTCACCGTGCCCTGGAAAGAATGGAAAGACTTGAACCCCCCTCTCCTTTCGCTGAGACAGACTCCCTGCAAGTGGAGCCGTGTTTCCAGGCCGCAGCTCTGCGTGTCGAGGTTTTCCAAGCGTGTAGAGACACATTTGCAAACACGTGCTCGAGAGCGCGGCTGTGATTTCACACGCCCTGCTGTCACTCCGTCTCTGCAGCCGCTGACAGGTTCCCAGCAGGCCTCTCACCTGCAGGACACGCCCGACTGACTGGAGGCCATCATCAGAGCAAACTGTGCAAGCTTAGACAGTAAATGCTGTGGAAAACATGAGCACAGAAAGAGTCCTGGTCTGTGAAAGTGATCAGCACTGTTGCCTTGATGCTATGGCTGCTTGCAGAAACATAAAAATAGATGTTAGGCTGTGTTTAAGTCATCCAACATGTCACATTTTAGTGCTTTTAAGTGAAAACAGATGAAACTTTAGGCCTCAGGGAGACAAACATGACAAGATAATGAGTCAAAATGATAAGAGAGTAAATCAAAATATTCCAGATTTTTGATATTTTCGTTTAAATAAGCGTCTTTTGAGTCATTATAATGACTGGACGAGGTCACACACCAGTGACTTGGCTTACCAAAGCACATTAAAGCTGCTGCGTTTGCAGTTGTGACGTTCCTGCAGAAATGCTGCATGAAGTTTCTGCTGCAGCTTCACATTAAAAGTGTTTAACCGATGAACCAAGAGACGGTTTTCCTGCTGAGCAGTCGGCGCTGATGGCTGACGTTCATCAGAAATGCATCTGCAAAACAAACAGCAGTCGTTTGAGTCTGAAATCCTGCAGAAGGAGCTGTTTGGTGAGGAGCTGCACACCTCCACCTTCTCAGCCACGTGACCGGCGTCACTGTTCCTGCTGTTCACAGACTCGTGCAGAGTCAAATCAGATAAAATGAGATGGCTGATGCTCTCAGAATGATGCCTGGCTGCTTTATTAAAACAACAATAGCTTGTTTGGCTGCACTGTAAACAGATTATGTGGCAGTTATTACATGAAACCTTTAAAACCTTTAAACCCCACTTGCTGTTACCACCAGTGACCACAGGTGGCGCCAAAGCAACTGGGACTGAATCTGAAGGATTCTGACTTTAAATCGAAGGCGAGAGTCTTAAAATCAAAGCAAGAACTCAGAAAAAAGTTTAATCTTAATTTGGAAAGTCTAACTTTTGACTTTTCACCAGTTGTTCTGTTGTTTTCAGTCAATAATTAACCGCTAACATCATGGTTTCAGTCATATAGTGAAAAAAAACATTACCATCATTAAAGATGTGACGATGGGTGTAACTGCAAACACTCTGGGCTGCTGCAAGGCATTGTGGGACATGATCATCTAATATTGTTTTATGAAGGATGCTCCGGTGCATCCTTGGCTGAAGGAAGCAGTGAAGCACCTCTCCTCAGCTCATATCATGGTTGCTCCTCAGACACTTCCAGGTCATTTCACTCTGTTAGACAGCAGCCCATGTGTTTCCATGTTGCTCTGTGTGTGTGTGTGTGTATGTTTGTCTTCATGCTGCAGCAGTTTCTCAGGACAGGCCTCAGTCAGTTCGAGTATCAGCAGGTTTTTCCTCACACACAAAACTCTTTCAGACTGGAAACCCTGGTGTTTGTCGCACGTTTGCATCCTCACAAAACAATATATAAAGTGATAAAAACACAAAAATAGCCTGGTTTGTTGCAGAGCTGCACAGGCGTTCATGCTGTTGTTGATTGTTTGGAAATCAGACGAAAGAGAAATGCACAGAGATTGCACCACATGGCCAAAAGTATGTGGACACAGCCATTACAGCCTCATGTGAGGTTTAAACACGTGACTGTGGCTCTTTTGGTTTCCTCCAGATGTTTGAACCTGCAGCAGGATCAGCGAGGATGGACAAAGCGGTGTCCGTATACTTTTGGCTGCATGAGATTCGGATTGTGTTTCTGTGGCGCCATCAAGTGTCAGACGTGAGAACTGCAGGAGGGAGGAACTAGGGACCGTGGAGGTTTTCTGGGGACATCAGTGTTTTTCACTCCAGCGACAGCGAGATCACACCTGTGCAGAGCAGACTGCACCATATTCACACACCACAGAGGAAGAAGGAGGGACGAGGACGCAGATCACATATGCCTCATAGCTGCAGGTCTGAGGCGTCCCCTGCTGCACATTTGCAGATAAATGCTGAACATACGAATGTTCATTTGATCTAAAGTACTGTGCTCGATTCAGACAAACATCCATTTTTATGCTGCACTGTCCTGATGCCATCAAGCTGAACTCATATTTTGCAGATGCTACATGGGTTTTATAGTTTGAGCTGTGTCATGAGGCATTTTTAGGGTCTTTTAAATGTATAAATCTGTATTTTAAACCATGCACACTCATGTTTTACTCATGAACTTCTGCCCCTTTCCTCTCTTGTCATGCTGGAGTTGACCTTGTAAAGCTGTTGCTATTAATCGTTTGTGCAACATTTAACTTCTGTCAGTCATCAGTCTGTTAAATCTCATGCCAGAGGCTTTTTATTGATTTATTTAAGTTTAATTCTTTAAACCTGAGTTGAAATTTGTCAACACCTGCTGATAAAATCCACAAAACTGACCGATTTCTGACAAAACTCAGTGTCTCTCACAGTTGTTTCTGATTTCCCTGAATTTAAAAACACATTAGATTGTATTTTTTAGCTTCCAGGTTAATTACAGCCGTATGAAATAAAGCACTGTGATTGAACTTTCCTACATTAAAGTCCAAATGATCTAATCTAACATTAAAGTATAAAAACTTGTGGTTTGCATTACGCTGTTTAAATATAAAGTTAAACTGACTTCAGTTTGTCTTTTTTCTTTCCGTCTCATTTATTATAATTTTTACCAGAGTGGATACAGCCCATATATTCTTAGACACATACTTACACAAACTGCACGTACACAATGTTTTATACCTGCATTCAGCAAAGGTTTGGGTTAACAGCAGCTCGGTCTCCTTCACATCATCACATACAGACGCTTGGTCCTTTTTAACATCTTCAGCATCTTTTTCAATGAACGGATCAAAGGAAACACAGAAATGTAGAGTTTGTGTCGCGTGTGAAACCAAAACTCAAAGTATGTTAACAGAAGCTAGTTTATTTAATGGTAACTTGAGGTGTAAAACACTTATTTTAACCCAGAACATGATCTTTTTCTAAACCTAATCCAGTAGTTTTGTTGCCTAAATGAAGCCAAACTGTGTTAGCTTCAGGCCCTGGACTCTGTGAAAGAAAGCTGCATGTTACATATTATGCTAAAGGAAGCACACAGGGTCCGGTTCAACCATGTGTGGCTAGTATCAACGACACTGAAGCCAAAGCCACGGAGCTTCCTGAAGAGCAGATCCTTTTTACTGCCTTATTAATACATAATTTATTCATTACGTCATTTCACAAAAAACAAAAAAAGCGACGCGTGACGTGGTGCTGCAGGTCGTTTGAGGGGTCGCCACGAGAAAACAACAGTCTGTGCAAATAGTGCATTTTCAGAGAGACACAGTGATCGAAGCCAGACAGAGAAAAGCACAGGTGAGTGTTTCTGAACCTCAGGTTTGAGGTAAACGAGGCCAGTTTTGAAGGTTTCAAGGCAAATTTACACCTGATGTGGATCCATCTGCATTGTATGTGCGTTTATACTAGAGCCAATACCAATGACAGCATCTAGAACAACTACTATACTATATCCACATTTTTAGTTAAATGTTTGGATTTTTTGGAGCATTAACTTCTTTGCAGATGATGCTATTGTATATCTATATGGAGAAATCAGTGTTTTATTGTTTTTACAGTTTTTTTCAGGTTGGTAGTGCACAGAACAGCACATTTTTAACATTTTTAGCCTTTTCAGTTTGCTTCAGCAAGCTAGATTTAGGGCCAGCTTCAAATATTCATCCTTTTTTAAAAATCTGGGTAAATCTCAGAGATTAAAAACATGGAGCAGGAGGTAGAAACACAGGGCACATGTTTTAAAAAAGGTCCCATTTTCCATAAATAACACACCAGTAGAGAAGCTTCAGATGTATCTGTCAGACACACAGCTTTTAGACAGGCACGCTGTTTAGCATCAGTAATGTCCATGGCTTTAAAGGCAACCGTTCAGCGCGCAGAGTTCATGCTTTTATCTGTAACGTCTAATGGCAACGAGTGGCTGTCATGCTGTCAGCTGTGGGGGTTTCATCTCATGTTCTTTAGGTAAAAAAGCACAAAACAGCGTCATGCAGATCACTTACAGACCAACGAGGAAGACACAGAGATATCGATGCTGCGTTCAAGAGATATCGGAAAATGGGAAATCCCAGAGACAG
>WARS01000062.1:2980996-3025996 GCA_008933995.1 Datnioides undecimradiatus
GCTGACACACAGAAATGTGTCTTACAGCTGATTGTCTGACAGTTTATCAAGCTGCTGACACACAGAAATGTGTCTTACAGCTGATCCAGAGTCAGTTTATCAAGCTGCTGACACACAGAAATGTGTCTTACAGCTGATTGTCTGACAGTTTATAGACCAAACAATGAAACCGTTTGTTGACACTGAAGATGAGCATTAGTGATATTTGATTAAAAGCCAAGTTGCATCACATCACATCAGTCTGCAGTAGCAGCTCTAATGGCGTTTGCACTCAATATATATTGTTTTCTGGATATGGACAGATGCTAAGCTCATATAAACATCCACACTGTTCGCTGACCGTGCTAAATCTCATCACCCTGTTTCCAAACAGGCCAATTTACTGTGATCGAGGTGAAGCAGGTGAGCCATTAATCTGTTGGTGGAACAAACGCTTCATTTGAGTCGGGACTGTGTCGTGTGTCACCCACGAGCTCCTGACTCCTGTCGCTTGTAATGCTGATTTGTGGGAGTGTCGGCTGAAGGACTGACATGTTTCAGTCAGTCTCACACACGCACACACACACAGTGAGTGTGTTGTGCTACTGGTTTGGTTAGTGAAGGTATTTAAATTGAGTCATGTCTCCACGGATCAGGAGATCATCTGAGTAAACACACAGGGAGTTCATGGTGCAACAGGACAAGAGGAGCCTCGACCTCCACAGTGACATCAGGCCACAGGCTTACCAGACACACACACACACAGACACTCAGACAGTAACACACACATTTACAGTGCAAGAAAGAGGAAGTGTGTCACAATCTCGTAGTCACATGGTTGCTGAATGATGTCAGTTTGGGTTCATCAGAATGTTGCTAAAAATGAAAGACACGGGTCGGGAGGCTGCTCATGACACGCCGGAGCCTCGGGCGCTGAGTCGAACTCACAGACTGAGGGACGAACGGAGACAGACGACAGACGACGCAGCTGATGCACTTGGTTCACTCCGAAGATGACGTGCAGAACAAAAGAGTTCATGTTGAACTGTCCCTCAAATGAAACGCTGCCGCAGCCTCAGTTGTGCAGCTGTAACCGAGCTCAGCTGGAGATTAGCATCACACTGGTTCCCTCCAGACAATGAGCTCTGTGCTTGGCAGGTTTTGTTTAGCAAGATAACCTTCACAAATGAACTGTTTTATGATTTTTGAGGCATAAATGCAAAGCTAGGCTAAGCTAATGCTTGAGGTTTAATGGCCCCATTAACCTCCGTAGTCTCATTTAGCTTCTAGCTAACAGCCGCTGACTTTAATAAATGGAGCCAACAGCTGCATAATCCACAAGTGGACTTATTAAGTGGTGTGTTTGATGTCATGAAGCACGAGTTTGCATGAATCCACTGCCTTTATTTCAGGCATCTCGCCAAAAACAAAACAAAGCAAAACAAAACATCGATTTCCAGGCGAAGGAACAGGAAGTGGCAAAATGCTATCGCTAACTTATGGAGACTTTTAAAAACCTGCATGCCAACATGTCTGAGAAGCTGCACAACTGGCGACAATCCCATCAGCCTCAGCTGCGCTTTGCATTCAGCGCTGATAGCGACTGTTAGCGTGCTAACAGAGAGCGACAAAAAGACGGTTTGTGGCTTTACATTTCGTTAGATGCTGATTTGGCAGCGTCCATGTTTGCAGTCGCTGATGTTGAACGTCATGTGCTTGTCGTTGCCCTGTGTGACGCTCTCCATCAGTCGTCTGCACTGTTTCTCCATCAGGCTGTATGTTCATTAAATCATTCACAACACAATGAGCCGTTTCTCCAAAAACACACTCCTCCACTTTGTTAAATCCCGAACTCTTAACTTCTTGGCTGAGTCTGGACAGTCTTGGATTGAAACTGCGACCTGCCTGCTTGGTGGAGGCAAACAGCAGCGAGGTGGTAATTCCAGTTTGTCTGGGTTTTCTGTTATCTGACATGTCTTCCAACCAGAACAGTGTGCGTGGCTGGACACCAGTCATTCAGGCTGGATTAACCTGAGCCGCAGAGTAACATTAACATCCTGTTTCTCGCCTGTTGTGTCCAGTACGCACCATTGCTCCTGTGCTTTAACAGCCACCCGGCCGTGTCTTTATCTGATTAAACACAAAGTAATGTCTGCAGCACGTTAGCACAAACCGATGTAAGGACTGATAACAGTAATGTTTAACTATTGTCTGCTGCCGTTCATAAACATGCACCGTGCACGCAGTCCTGTGGTGACAGGTGGGAAATCACCGGTTCACCGACATGAAAGTTGTCAGTTTATGCATAGATCACATTCAAGGACAGCAACAGATCATAAAGTCAGTACTGTGCCATACTGATGCATAAAAGAGCAAAAACTGAACCACAGGCTGGTTCCTGCTCCGTGATCCAGCTGTGGAGGACCCCATCTGTCATGGTGCGTTCACTGTTTCACCACCTGTGTGTAAAATCACAGTAAATGGCTCGTGCAGTTGACAGAGGTGACCACTGGGTGGCAGTAGCACACAGAGTCTTTGGCGTGACGGTAAATGTTTTATTGTCATGACTCTTTCTTGTGCATGTGTGTCACTGGCTTCCTGCAGCAGGAGGGCGACACCAGTCAACTGATGCAAACCAGTTAGTGGTGCTGGTGAATCACTGAACCGGGTCACTGTCTGAGGCTCTGCCTTTGAAGAAAGAAATAATCATCATTTTGGGGAGGAGGCGACTCAGTTTCCTGTTCTGCCTTTAAGAGAGGTTTCAGTTAAACTCGTCTTTTACAGTCGATACACAACGACTGGAGCAGCTCCACACGCCGGTCAGGAGTCACGGTGGGGCTGATTGCTTTATAATGAGCAGCTCTCCAAAGACGAGATGATGCGCGGTATCGATCAGCGGTAGGAAATGGCAGAGTGCCGCGGAGGAGTCACTCAACACACTTTGTAAAAATGCATCTGCAGCTTTGGTGAAACCGACTAGAAACTGTTCATTTGTGAGAGTGCTCTGCTCTGTGGCTCTTCATGCGCTTCGGTTCTTCCTTTTGAGATCATTTCTGTGCAAAATCAGAGTGTTTAGGGCTTTTTCAGTTTGTTCTAAATGATAAAAACTACTCTGATCAGAATAACATCCACATACTGAGAGGATGGGCTGTTTACCCAGATGGTGAAGTATTTCACATGGTCCTGTGATGTGCAGGGGGCCGTCTGCAGCTCCTCAGGCTCCTCCGGGCGCCTGAAACAAGTGAACTGCACACCAGCAGACGCTCGCATTGGCCCCAGCTGTTTGAGCTGAGTTAGCAGGTTAGCATGCTAACATGCTAATAATAACAGGTGCATTAGCTTTATCTGATGTTGTGCAGCTTGTCGTGGTTTCAGGTGGATGCACAGAGGAGATGGAGAGGGAGCAGGGATGAAATATAGAAATTAAGGGATGAGGAAGTTCACAGACGACATAAATGAGTCATTTTAAGGTTAATGTGCAGTTTGAGGGCGGGAGCTGCTTTACATCCTGCCACTCCTGCCAGACGCCACAGATCCATGTGGCTTCTAAGAGCTTTAAGTCCAATCACTGCCAACCATTATATCCCCTTCCCTGGTATGGTGCAAGCTTTGTGTGTGTGTGTGTGTGTGTGTGTGTGTGTGTGTGTGTGTGTCACTGCACTGCTCAGATGTGGGTGGGAGTCTGAATGCTTTGGACCTCCTCTGGAATGTCAACAATGAGTCATGTCGGCCGGCTCGTCTCAGGGCGGGGAGCCGTGCTCTGGCCTTTTCTCACACGCACACACACACACTCACACACACACTCATAACCATACAATTCATACTGGTTCATCCAGTTTCTAAAAACAACATTTAGCCTCAGAAATACGTTCAACCTGAGCTCAACCTCTCCCACAGTGACCGTGTGAACTGCGGCACATAAAGCCGCAGCCTCGATGACTCTGACCTTAAACTGAGCAGCTGACTTGTTTAAATGCCCCAGATCTTCGAGGTTCAGCTGTTTGAATGTGAATTTGCAGTCTGATGTAATCAGACAATATATTTAAGCTCTGTAGACTCAAACTAAATAAATGGATCAGGAAAATCAGCGTTTGTGTTGTTGGTTTTAAAGGGATTTTGTGGAACAGGCCTTTTTCCAGGTGGACGCCGCGCTAACGTCCGGATGCTCAACATGAAGCTGTTCGCAGAGAAGCGTCTGCAGACCAGAAACAGCTGAGCTCAAAACTTACTGTGCATGAAGTAAACAAACAAAACATAAATAATGAGCAGATTCTGTTGCTACGCACAGCCCCGGGCTAGCTGTTCACCCTGATTTCAGTGTATGTGCTAAGCTAAGCTAATGTAAGCTAAGCTAAGTATCTGACAAAATGTTGATAAATTCAATCACTCTGATTCCTTTTCTCGATTTACTGTTAGTAAAGTTTGAGGAAATGGGTAAAACTGTTCACCTGTGTGTATTAACAGGTGGTTTACAGGTGAAAAATGAATATTCAGCTTCATCAAAACACAGAAAAGCTGCACATCTTCATGTTTTTGTGAACGTTTGCAGGAAAAATGACTTTAATGTTGATTAAAATGAGTTTTCTGTTTGTTGATTAGTCGAGAGAGTGAACTGAAACAACGTGAAGGCCCTTTAACACAGACAGGTGCCTCACACAGGAAGGCGCCCCCCACCTCCCTCTCCTCCCCTCCTCCCCTCTCATTGGCTGCCTCCGGGCTCCTGAATTCCTCTCAGACCAATCGTGTCACCTCCCTCCCGGCTGTGTCCCTGCCCGGCTGAAACTTCCCTCCTCTGTCTGCGTCGCCGCCTCACACTGCTCTCGACCTCCGGGACTGTCTGTCTGTCTGGGCTCTGTGAAAGTGTGTGTATGTGGATGTGTGTGTGTGTGTGTGAGAGAGAGAGAGAGTGTGTGTGTGTAGAGAGTGTGAGAGGAGATTGCTGCAGAGGAGGAAGCGCTGCGGCGTCTTCTGTAGTGTTTATTGAGTAAGTTTGTTTCCTGGCGGGGGGACGGGTCAGAGGAAGACATGAAGCTGGTGATGATGATGATGTTGGGCTTCCCTCAGCCTCCGCGGGCTCAGGTCAGTAGATGCCATCACTGAAGTGTGTGTGTGTGTGTGTGTGTGTGTGTGTGTGTGTGTGTGTGTGTTCAGTGTGCTGCCAAATCTTGATCCGCTCCATCATCAAACACTTACGCCTTTCCATTTAGCCTGTCTATAAACCCAGAGCCTGACTGATTATCAATGAGTGGTGAATTGTAACTAAGTATATTTACTCGAGTACTGTATTTCAGTACAAACATAAGGTATTTTCCATCTCATGGGGGTTAAATATTGTGCGTTTTTACTTTGTATATTAAGATTTTATGTGCCAAACGTATGAATAACTAACGAAAAGTGATGTTTTGTTCAGCGTCTGATGGATTTCACACAGTAACGTCGTTTCTTTGGCCTGTTTCATCGGTTTTATGTCACGTTTGAGCTGAAATGTAAACGTTAAAAAGAAAAGTTCAGCTCGAACCTAAAAACTGTGTGAAACCTCTCACTCATGTTTCTGTGATAATTAGCTGTGATGTGAGGCAGAGGCTGAGTGCAGCAGCGTCTCTGCTGTCAGTTGTTGTTTTCCTGTGGATTAATAATCTGATCAAATTTAAAACAGAAGATATTTTTATGTTTTTACTTGTTAAAGTGACTTTTGGTTCATTCGTCTCGACGGAGGACTGAAGCTTCAGAGTTCAAACACTGCAAAATGCTTCAGTGTGTGAGGAAAAGGGGAAGTTGCAGAAGTTATAGATGAGAGGGCAAAAGAGGGTGTGTGCGTGTGTGTGTGTGTGTGTGTGTGTGTGTGTGTGCGTGTGTGTGTGTGTGTGTGTGTGTGCGTGTGGACTCAACAGCCTGCCACCTGGCTGGCGAGTGATGCAGTAAAGGGAGGGTGGGACGGGGTTGATGGTCCACAGTGTACCCAATTAATGTGAGTGCTCACTGGCAAGCACACACGCACACACACACGCGCACACACACACACGCGCACACACACACACTGCACTAGCTGCATTAATCATCTTAATCTTTTTTTTCCTACAAAGTCAACAATAAACCTTCAGACTCAATTTCCTCTCGTGGTCCAACTCTGGTGTGGCGTCCTTAAAAGGAGCCGAATCATCGTTAGCGGCTCCGTTAACATGTGTAATTATTATAATTAAGCTCTAACGTCCAATCAGATGGCTGGAATAAACAACCATTAACTCTGTGTTAGTGTACTTGTGCTTGTATGGGACATTTCCTGCGTGGCTCTCGTCAGCTGTGTTGACGCCGCCGTGCTCGGCCTGCAGGCGGCCCGGCGTGGGAGCAGCGGATGGAGAGGGTGGAGCAGCTAAAGACTCTTTAGTGTTGCACACAAACGCACCTCAGGTGGGGCGTTCAGGGTCCTGCTAACTGTCCTGTGTTTTTTGTTAATTACATCAATTCTGTTTAGTTCTGATACAGTAAGAACACCTAATGTGCACGTTGGTGTCGCGGTGTGTTCACTGACCCACTGGAGAGCTCGATGTAACGCCATATGACGCTCGCGTCAGACACGGCAGGTTGTGACATTTTCAACTGTTTATTTGTACATTTTCAGTTTTACAGTGAGTTGTGTCATTTCAAACACAGCAACACACACACACGGTTTCACAATGCAGGTACTTTTCAACGAAATGCTTGAACAAATGTGGAAGGAAGCACATCGGACATGTTGGTCAACCTTCACACTGTGTGTGTGTGTGTGTGTGTGTGTGTGTGTGAGTAAGCGAGTGTGTTTATCCCCTGAAGGCAAACACAAGAGAACTGCTAAGTCGGGTTTTGATGGAAAAACAAATTCAAACATTTCAATTCGAAGCAAAATCTGTTTTAAATGTTAGATTTTTAAGCTTTTTAACCATATTTCCAAGATCATTTGAATATGATCCTTTGAGTTTCCTCATGTTTTAAAGATTTATAATCTCCAAACACCTTTTCCTGTTAATACTCTGCAGTGTATTATGAACTCATGTGACACCTCAAATAAGCCGTTTTGTTGAAATGTGTGTGAAGATTCGTTCTTTTTGTTGTCAAATCCAGTTCAGATGTGCAGGTTTGTGTGTGTGTGTGTGTGTGTGTGATGTTTAGTGTTGATCACATTATTCCCTCTCTGAACAACAGGAGAGTGTGTTGGTATGTTTCAGTGTAACCGAAGACAGACCCCACCTGCCTGCGTCCGTTCAGCTGAATACTCCCAGTGTTCTGCTCAGCGTCGGCGTCGTTTCCTCTTCTGCGTCCTTCTTTACGTTCAGTCCTGCTGCTTTTCTGTTATTATTCAAAGTCCCTGCATCACCGGTTCCACCGGAGCTATTGTTAGACGCCCGTGGACACACCTCGCACAGTGTTTGTGGCGTCAGTAAAGTGAGAGCAAATTTGCATCTGATTTGTGTTAGTTTGCAAACTGTTGTTGTGAGTGTGTGTGAGGTGTTTGTTCAGTTGTACACTGGAGGGTGAGGTCAGTCTGACATCATATGGTGGAGGTGGAGGTGGCTGGAGTCGAGGGGCAGAGCCCAGGCTGATGGTGGACGGATGCAAGAAAACACCAACACTTGATTCTTTCCTGAAAAACGCGGTTTCACGTGAACTTCCTGTCGGATTGAAGCTCTGCTTCTCACAAACTCATTGGGAATGTTTGGATATTTAGGATTTAAAATCTGTATCATTACCTCTCTACTCTCTGAAATGGACCAATGAGAGACGAGTATTGATGTATCCATGGCAACAGGCATACACGGAAGCTAATGCAAGCTGCAAACAAACTCTTGTACAGGAGCGTTAGCTAGCGCTTCAGGCTAATACTAGCTAGCGTACCAAATGATTTCCTCATTTTTTAATCATTCTGCTACAAAAGTAAAGTTGTTGCATCATCGACACAGGAAACAACGTCAGATCAGGCTCGGTAATCCCGTCTGAGCTGTGATGAACGGCCACAAGGAGGCGTCGTTTGCAAAAATGAAATGATTAAAGTGAAGCAGTGAGGCAGGACTGTCAATAATCCATGTCACAGAAACGTGTTGTGCAGAGATTCGATGTCCCCTGGTGGTTTTTAATCTTCAGAAGCATCTGGTTTAATAACTTGTGATAACTCCGACATCTTTGCGGCTTTAAGTCAGTTATGCCTGAGTGTTCATGGTTTCTCGCTCTGCAGCTCAGCGTTTTCTTTCTTGCTCAGGGGCACTTCCACTCGCAGCTTCTGATTGGCTGCTCTCTGGCCTCTCTGTGGCATTCAGAGCCGTTGACTTCCTGGACACAGGACAGTGTCAGTGCCTGCTGTGGTTTAGAGGTGTCGCTGTCTTACATGGAGGAAGTGAAAGCAGGCAGACCGCAGTTAGGCCACAATAAACCCTCGTCTTCTTAGAAACAAACTTTAGAGAGTTTTTCGGAGGCTGTGAGGAAGGAAGCGCTTCACGGACAAGAGATCACAACAGTCTGCCTCTGTACGGTTTATATAATTAATGCTTTACGCAGCACAATGATACATATAAAATAACATATGCTAGCAGGTGTGCAAGGATGTATTTAGTCCAGTGCAGCCATGCTAATGGCATCATCACTGGACACTAGTGATGATGCTAACATGCTTACACTGACCATGCTAATATAACATGCTCAGATGACCACGCTTACATGCTGCGTCCTTGCTAACATGCTAGCAGCTGTGCAGAGATGTATTTAGTCCAGTGCAAGCATGCTCACATGAATTCAGTGATGGTGCTAACGATGCACACATTGAGCATCGCGATCTGTTTGACCTGCTTTTTGTTTAGATTTTCCGCCGTCTCTCCACACACACACACACACACACACACACACACACACACACACTTCAGCTTCCTGTGGTTCTCCTCTGCTAATCCTGCTGTTTGGATTAGTGTCTCATCTGATGTGAACTGAGGCTGCGAGGGTGGATGGATGGAGGGATGGATGGATGGATGGATGGGTGGATGAGCTGCAGGCTGGGAGTATGAGAGGAGGAACATGTGGATGTAGGGAGCAGGTACAGGAAGATGGAAAGCTATTAAAAGATGAAATCCATCAGAGCTCCAATAAGCTTATTCAGCCATCAGCAGTGTTCTGTAACTAAGTACTTGTACTCTTCTATAGTACTCAAATACAAAATGTACTGTAGTTACTTTTGTTTAGAGCCTGATCAATATATCAGCTGGTGATATCTGATATTTCACTGCTGTGGACATTTATCAGTATTAAAGTGCCTTTGATTTGACATTTTGTCTCAGTCGATCAGATCCCATCGGTGGGGTTTCTAGTTTTGTTATGAATTACACTAAACACAGTGGAACAACATGTGGATTGACCAGTTTCAGCCTCAGCTGTGGTTCAGTTTTGCTGCTTTTCCTTTGAATTAGTTTGAATTTTGCAACAAAAGTGAGCTGTGGACAGTCGGTTGGACCAAGCAAACGTCCTGAAGGTGTCTCTTTGGCTCATTTTGACCACACTTCTCACTTTTCAATCAATGGATGGATGGAGAATAAAATCATAACCATTGGTCTAACACCGCCTCCCCCTCCCTACCTGTCTCTCCAGGTGAGCCCTGGGCTCCAGACTGAGTGCTAGCCATGTTGCAGCAATCTGAGCCAACCTCCAGCACCCTGCATCTGGTTGCCAGTGACATGACCGACATCATGGAGAAGCTGGACACCCGCGAGCTCGACCTGGAAGATGGCGAGTATGACACAACGGACGACAGCGCTCCAGGTGCGTTACATGTTGTCCAATGGCGTTCGTGCCCCGCCAGGTGCTTGTTGTCTGATGTCTTTCTGTTTCTCCGCAGCCGAGCGTTTGCCTTTCACGGCGATCTACAACACGGTGGGTTTCAAGGAGCCGGCGGCCAAAGTCTTCCTGCTGTCACCCATCAGCGCCAAGATCCTGGAGGTGGAGCGCTTCACCTCGGCCCAGGACCGCTTCAACGTCACCAAGCAGAGGAGCGTCAACAAGGTGCACACGTGCACACACACACACACACACACACACACACACACACACACCTGCCCAGCGTGTCATGGTGCAGAAATTCAGATTTTCACAAATGTTTAAACCAGTTGTAAATTTAAAGTGTCAGAGGCTTCATTGTTGTTTTGTTTGTTGTTTTGTTATTTGTATGTTTTAATGTCAATAAACAAGAAATAATCTATGCTAGCAGGTGTTCAAGGATGTATTTAGTCCATTGCATCCATGCTAACATGCTCATGGTGATGATGCTAATATTCTCAGATGACCACACTTACATGCTGTGTCCTTGCTAACATGCTAGCAGCTGTGCAGAGATGTATTTACTCCAGTGCAAGCATGCTAACATGATTTCAATGATGGTGCTAACGACGCACAAAGTAATGATGCTAACATGCTGACAGCGACAAAGCTAACATGCCCACATGATGATACTCACATGCACTAACAAGTTACAATGCTAACATTGGTGATGCTAACCTGCTCTTAGCAATAATGCTAACCTGTACCACAGTAGCCTTGCCCACATGCTCACATGACCATGCTAACAAGACTTCCTGGTGCTGAATGTTAAACATGAGGAAACCTTTTAATGAAACACACTGAGCGTGTGACCGGAGCGTGTTTCGCCGTGTGCTCAGGCGATGCCGGCCGTCTTTAAGATCGAGCTGAAACACGGGGAGTTCACGTGGCTGGTGAAGAGGAAGGAGAAACACTTCATGGAACTCCACAGAGAGCTGAGGACCTACAAGACCTTCATGAGGCTGCCGCTGCCATCGCGCAGGTGAGCTCCACGAGGCCTTACCCGCTTCGGTTTCACCTGCACGCCTCGTTGCCTTCATGTTTTCTGAAAGTTTCTGTCTTCGCAGCCACACGGTGAAGAGGCAGACGGCGGCGAGGAGCGAGGCCGGGCAGATGCCGAACCTCCCCAGAGGAGGAGGAGACGAGCTGGGCAGAGAGGAGCAAGTTTCCAGTCGCAGGGTATCAAATCAGCTGCCATTCACCATTTCACACCTGCCGACCTTTAGCTTTATCTGCTCTGACTGCACATTTCTCTGATGTGTGTTTGTACCAGAAACAACTGGAGGATTACTTGAATAACCTGCTGAAGATGCCGATGTACAGGAACTACCACGCAACGGTGAGGAGTCAGGCAGACCTTCAAAACCTGGAAAACACCTGGAAAGTGACAGAATTGACCATAACGTGTGTTTCTGTCCTGCAGATGGAGTTCATTGATGTGAGCCAGCTGTCCTTTATCCACGATCTGGGACCAAAAGGCTTGTAAGAACCAGCTTCCTGTTAAAAATATCAAAAATGTTATAAAGAAAATATATAAAAATATAAAAACTCCTTCAGCTAAATCCATAAAACAAATCAAAAAAGACTAAAATGTGACTTTTAAACAACTAGAATTCAGAAAGCGAGAACATTAATTCTAGAAAATGTTTTTTTAAAATTATTAATCACTTTTTATCAAGAAAATTAATCAGATGTGCTCGTATGTATGTGTGTTGCAGATGTACTATAATCACTGTTCACACACATTAACAGACTGTCTCTCTTGGTCTTTCAGAGAGGGGATGGTGCTGAAGAGATCCGGCGGCCATCGGATCCCCGGGATAAACTGCTGCGGTCGCAGTAAAATGTGTTACCGCTGGTCCAAACGGTCCGTGAGTGAACGACCGACATGAATAATTTATTAATGAGTAATTCATAATAATGGCAAACTGTTCTGTATATAAAATATAGTTTATCACAATATTTCAAATGTTACCGCCATGCAAAGCATCGTGGGAATAAAGCGAAAAGAAAAGGGAATTACTGCAGGTTTGAAAATGTTTTCACGTGTAAAAAGACGCTGATTCAGCACTTCCTGTCTTTAATTATCCAATCAGCATTCACGTTTGACTGACTCTCTGCTTTATGTTTATGCTGGAACACGATGAACTGTTCCTGGGTCAGATCATCTGTTGACGCTGTTGTTTATGTGTTTGTGCGTTAGCTGGCTCGTGGTGAAGGACTCGTTCCTGCTCTACATGAAGCCGGACTCGGGCGCCATCTCCTTCGTGATGCTGGTCGACAAGGAGTTCGGCATCAAGGTGGACTCCAAGGACACGGAGACCAAATATGGCGTCCGCATTGATAGTCTGTCCAGGTGTGTTTACATATGTGTGTTATTACCTACAGATCAGGTCACGCTCTGTTATCGGCTTCACTTCCTGTCAATATGTGTGTGTGCATGCGTGTGTGTGTGTGTCGTACAGGTCGTTGGTGCTGAAGTGCAGCAACTACAGACACGCCCGCTGGTGGGGTCAGGCCATCGAGGGCTTCGTCCGGAAGCACGGCGCCGCCTTCCTCACCGACCACCGCTTCGGATCCTTCGCCCGGCAGAAAGAGAACATCCCCGCCAAATGGTAACCATGGCAACCGACCAGCCTATGATGTCCGGTTTGGCTCACAAGGCCGTTTTACATTTTATTTAAATTGATGCTAGTTAGAGCCGAATGGCCCGGAGCCAGATGTTGGTGAAACAGTCTAGACGACGCTCGGTCCAGTTGGCAGAATGTGTGTGTGTGTGTGTGTGTGTGTGTGTGTGTGTGTGTGTGTGTGTGTGTGTGTGTGTGCGCCTCGCTGGAGTAACTCGACACAAAGACAGGGAAAGTGAGCCTTTGCTCCCTGCAGGGCAACACTATACTGTCTGTGAGACAGAGTGTGTGTGTGTGTGTGTGTGTGTGTGTGTGTGTGTGTGTGTGTGTGCGTATGTGCAGCAGAGAGGGTCCACCGTAATGAAAGAACAGAAGATGGACAGATGGAACAGTGAGAGAGGGAAGTGTTTGTTTGTTTTTTGGTGTCTAAACGTGTGTGTGTGCGTGTGTGTGCGTGTGTGTGTGTGTGTGTGTCTCACAGGTATGTGAATGGGAAGACATACATGGAGGACGTGGCCGATGCTCTTGAAGAAGCCACAGAGGAGATATTCATCACAGACTGGTGGTGAGTGTGTTTCCTGAATCTCAATCACATCAAGTGGTGATTCTGCAGAATAATGTTGGTTTGTGTGTGTGTGTGTGTGTGTGTGTGTGTGTGTGTGTGTGTGTGTGTGCGTGCATGCGCGTGCATGCCTCTGTGTGTGTGTGTGTGTGTGTGTGTGTGTGTGTGTGTGTGTGTGTGCTACATGCATGCCTCAGAGTGCAGCGAGTGCACCTGGCGGTCACCTCTCTGGGAGGTTTTCTGGTCAAACAGATCAGTTACAGACTGAGGCTCAGACTTCTGTTACACACACACACACACACAATATACTATATGCAAAGTGTGTGTCTGTGAGTGATTTGAAGCAGAAATGACAGAAGTGTATTATTTAAAGACGCGGGGTCTGCATGTTGCTGCTCTGCAGGTTGAGTCCAGAGATCTTCCTGAAGAGGCCGGTCGTCGAGGGCAACCGCTGGCGTCTGGACTGCATACTGAGACGCAAAGCGGTGAGCGGGACACACTTCAGCCAGCTGCCGAGTCACAGAGCTAGAAACAGGAGCTAAAACATCTGAGATGATGATAAATTCATGTTTTGTAATTCAGACAAAAGTCATTAAAGCAGCGAATCCAAAGATGCTAAGCTAAGCTAAACATGTCGGGGCACAGATTGAACTCGAACTTTATTTAAATGTGTGAATCATTTCCTGTGGCGCTTCCTTATACTTTGAATCTAACAAACCTGCTCGAAATTCCTTTTTAAAACATTTACACAGCCAGATTTCTTTAAACTCTGAGGCCTGATTGGTTCAGATAGCAGCGAGCGACGACTCTCTCTAGCACGAAGCTGCACCTCAGAGCGCCATGGTGCAACAAACATCGGTGTTAAGATCATTCCTTCAAACTTAGAGCTGCTTGGACTTTGGTTTAACATTTGTGTTGTTGTTTCCATAGCAACAAGGAGTGCATATCTTCGTGATGCTGTACAAGGAGGTGGAGCTGGCTCTGGGCATCAACTCAGGATACAGCAAGAGAACGCTGCTGCACCTTCACCCCAACATCAAGGTGGGCGTTCATTCGTCCGTCTGCGTCCGTCTGAGTTTTATTTGTTTTTACTTTTATTCCACTTCCTCTCCAAAAGGTGATGCGTCACCCGGACCACGTCTCCTCCGCCGTCTACCTGTGGGCGCACCACGAGAAGATCATCGTCATCGACCAGTCGGTGGCGTTCGTCGGCGGGATCGACCTGGCGTACGGACGCTGGGACGACAGGGAGCACCGGCTGACGGACGTCGGGAGTGTAACACGCTCGCAGGTGCAGGTCTCTCTCTCTCTCTCACACACACACACACACACACACACAGCTGAACTGACGCTGTTAGTGTCACTTGATCTTTGTCGAACACCTTGTGAGGACGGGACACCTGCCCTCTGGCTCTTCCTTTCTCTCTCTTCTCTGTCTCACGTTTAATTCTGTTAATTATCTCCAATTAAGAAAATGTTTAAAGTTTCAAATATTCATCGGAGTCCGTCTGAACGTCTCGCTGCAGCTCGAGGATGTTCTGATTAACTTCGTGGTTTAGTCTTTGTTTGTGGTGAAGCTCACCTGTTGCTGACTCGATGCGCTCACAGAAACTGATTGAAGCTCGTTTGAACTCTCAGGCTGAAGCCGCCTCCTCCAGCAAAGCTGCGCCGGCCAACGGCAGCGGCGCCGTCTCCCAGAGCAACGGGAAGGGTGTTTTCACCGTGACCGACTCGGTGGATCAGCCCAGGCTGAAGGGCCAGGGCCGGATGAAGAAGACCAGGTTCAGCATCAGGAGGCACCTGCAGAAACACGGGCTGGCCCAGGCCGACAGCGACAGCGACCTGGACGAGGAAGAGAGTCAGTGATGTATTATTTGTTTATTTATGTGTTTTGCATATGGTTGTTTACCCTCTGGCAGCCATATTGTCTTTGAATATGCATTTGTTCACTGTTGCAACATGACCAATATAATCAATTATGCTACTACAGTTAGTTAATTATCACAGATAGCTCTGTGAGCTCTCGACAGGTTGTCATTCAGACATTAAAAAACATTATAATAAATAGTAAAAGTGTGCAGCCGCAAACAAAACCTGTGAAGCTCCTGACCAGTTCGTGTTGGTAACCTCGACCTGTGCTGCGGTAGCCTCGACCTGTGCTGCGGTAGCCTCGATCTGTGCTGCGGTAGCCTCGATCTGTGCCGCGGTAGCCTCGATCTGTGCCGCGGTAACCTCGATCTGTGCTGCGGTAGCCTCGATCTGTGCCGCGGTAACCTCGATCTGTGCCGCGGTAGCCTCGACCTGTGCTGCGGTAGCCTCGATCTGTGCTGCGGTAACCTTGACCTGTGCTGCGGTAGCCTTGACCTGTGCTGCGGTAGCCTCGATCTGTGCTGCGGTAACCTTGACCTGTGCTGCGGTAGCCTCGACCTGTGCTGCGGTAGCCTCGACCTGTGCTGCGGTAGCCTTGATCTGTGCTGCCGTCTCAGTGTTTGTGGCCGCTCTCTTCAGGTTGGTCCAACAGCGTCTCCAGCCAGCACAGTCTGATCCCCAGCAGGCTGGCGGAGCTGATGACGGCCTCTCCTGTCGGCCAGTGTCAGGCTGGTGAGTTGGCGGCGGCAGTATTGTTGGGTCCTGACCCTGCCGCTCGCCTCCCAGAGTGCTTTGCTGTGGTTTGGACCTTGAATGGCTTTTGGCTCTCTGTGTGCGAGTGGAGCTTTTCTGTGTGTTTTCTGATCTGTAGTTTGTATTTTTAGGAAGCAAAAACATCAAAAATCTGCAAAGATTTGCTTCTTTTCTCTGTTTTTATGTAAATATAAATAGAGTTTACTCAGTTTAAAGAGTGTTGGTCAAACAAAAGGACGTCACACTGACATTTCAGAGCGTGTGAGTTGCCTTCTTGACATTTCAGCGATTTGTTAGAAGAAATAATGGTCATACTCATTAATAAAAATAGTCCTGGTGGATGGGCAGGCAGATGTTCGGCAGAGTTAAAGAAGGAAACAGAGAAGACGTGCAATGAAAAAGGCATGCGCAACCACAACCAACGGCAGAAATGGGAAGCAGCATTCAACTGGGCTGAACTGGAGCGGTGGAGTTCCTCAAACGCACCACTTAAAAGGTTCAGCTGGTCACAGGGAAAGTAAAAAAAGCAGCATGCGGCTTCTTTACTTTCCCTACCAGAGAAAGTCGAGCACACGCAGGCCGGGGAGGACCACTCGTCTCTAATCACTCGTCTTTTTTTATTTATATTCCCGCTCTGGCTCACGTGTCGCGCAGTCAGACGCACGCAGCAGGTTTCTGTTATCCGCCGCAGAGCTGGCGTTTGTTTGCCGGGCTCGTCTCTGTTTGTCCTGCTGCAGTGATTGATGGGAAGTGTCGGAGATAAACAGGAGGCAAACAGACGCTTTGGAAACCGCTCGGTTCTTCTTTTCACTCGAAATTCCAGTTTACTTCAAAGTTTCCCGTGCAAGTTAAATAATGAAAGGGCTGCATGTCTTCTGCTGCCCTCCGCCGCTGCACTTTTCCTTTCAGCTGCTGTTTAATTTCTGAAAAAGTGCTGTCAAAGCATTTTCCAAACACCAGTGCATCACTGTCGGAGTCGGCATGCGACTCTGGCGACCTGTGCACACATCAGACCGCCGGTGACATGCGTAAACCAGTCTGATGTCATTCTTCAAACCGATAGCGTGTTCGTCCTCACCAGTTCCTGCCGACCTCATAAATCTTTAAAGACACGTCACAAAGGCTTTGTCTGTTAAACAGCTGCTCGCTGTAGTTTTGACCAATCAAATGTTGAAAATGGAATTGTTGAGGACTATTTTCAGCAGTGGATGAATCCACATTTGGTGCGCTAGTGAGTATTTGATGCAGCAGGATGGTGTAGACTCCTGCCTGTGTGTGTGTGTGTGCGCGCTTTGTGTGATTGACTAAGAACAATGCAGGATGCCACCAGACGCCGTCCTCTAAGAACAAGTTAAAGGTTAAGTTTCTGTTATAAAGGATGAAAATGCTCCAGGACTCGACATCTTTTAACTTTTTTGTTCTGTTTTCCGGCAGTTGTTGCTAAATTTAAGCAGCACTTTGTGATTTTAAAACGCTGCACACATGTTTTTAGCTTTCAGGTGTTAAAATCAAGACATTTCCAGCTGAAGGGAGGGGTCAGACGGCTGTATCACACAGTTATACTGACAGGTGACAGCTGATACAGCCTGAATATACAGAGGTTAGCAGGGGAACTGAAACTACCCGTCGTTCAGACGGAGGTTACAGCTCTTTGCTGCTGTAGTCGCTGCACTGATAACAGTTAAACACCTGGATATTCATGTGTGTGCGTGTGTGTGTTTCAGGAGGCGGCTCGGTGCGTAGCCTCCATACGGGCGTGGGGGAGTTGTTTGGAGACACGCGCTTCTGGCACGGAAAGGACTACTGCAACTTCGTGCACAAGGACTGGATCCAGCTGGACAAACCGTTCGATGGTACGCAGCGGAGTGTCTGCGATGTCACCTTCATGTTTCAACTCGCTACACACACACACACGCACACACACATGCACGCTCCTGTCGCTGTGCAGCCAGCCAAACTTGTTAGCTAACAGCAGCTACTGTTAGCAGCAGTTAGCATCCTCTGTGTTGCAACCTTGATACTTTCACCCCCGGTGTCTCGTCTCATGTTCCCGTTTCTGCTGTTTTTAGACTTTATAGACAGACACGTGACTCCCAGAATGCCCTGGCACGACATCGCCTCCGTGGTTCACGGGAAAGCGGCGCGAGATGTGGCGAGACACTTCATCCAGCGGTGGAACTTCACCAAGGTCAGAGGTCACGCTGCTGCTGCGAGCGAGGGATTCACAGAGCGGCCAGAGCGTCCGAGGAGGCTCGTCAGCGTTATTTTCACACAAAATCCTCATAATGACCCACAGTCTCAAAAAACAACAACATCACCGTGTGTTTGTTTATTTAAAAAAGAGATTAATCAACATTTAAACAATGCAAACATGCTCACTGTCACGGGCACTGTAAAAAGAGAGTTTGCAGTGTTTGTGTGTCCGCAGCAGCGATGCAGCTTTGCAGAGAGCTGACGCGTCCGTTTTCCTTTCACCAGCTCGTGAAGCCGAAGTACCGCTCGCTGTCGTTCCCGTATCTGCTGCCCAAGTCTCACACCACGGCCGGAGAGCAGCGATACCAGGTCCCCAACTGCATCCTCGCCAAAGTTCAGGTATTTCAGTGTTTTGAGAGGCTGATGCCTGCACAGTCGGACTGATGCCGACGAATGTTGAGCAAACAAACGTAAAGCTCATGCATTTCTTATATAATAACTGAAACACATTTAAACTGAACGTCTGCAGGTTGGAAACTGAAGCTTTTGTCGTTTCCCGCCTTCAGACTCTGACCCACGTCTTCTTCCCTCTCTCAGGTCCTTCGCTCGGCCTCCGACTGGTCCGCCGGCATCAAATACCACGAGGAGTCCATCCACAACGCCTACGTCCACGCCATCGAGCACAGCCAACACTTCATCTACATAGAGGTATTTATCTGCGCGCCGTGGTCGCAGGAAGTGGGAAATTAAGCCCTTTCCCTCGACTGAGGGGTGACTGAAATCAGCACACGTGAATCGATGCTGTCATCGCTCTACTGAAACCAGTGCAACAGGTCTGGTCGGATGCAGGTAACCATAGCAACAAGCTGGCTGGTCAAACCCATTGTAACCATGGATTAACAAATGAAGCTTTTAGGAAAGAGCTTCACCCTTCCCAGTAAAATACAGAGTGGGAGTGTGTTTCCTAGTAAACATGCAAAGCTTCTAATCTTGGGAGTGCTTACGAAACCACTTGCTAACCCTGTATTTATATCTTGTCATTTAATACACAACAAAGTGTTTATCCACAAGCTGATATAAAACATGCAAACATGCATCTCGTATCACCAAAATGCGCCTCAGGTCAGAGATTTAGCTAGCTTTATGCTAAGCTAACTAAGCCACCAGCTGCCTGTAAAGTCATATTGAATGGACAGGCGTGTGATCGACTCCTGACAAGAAAGAAAATAGCAGATTTCCTGAAATAGTGCCCGGGGCCTCTGCTGCAGGAGGTACCAGGTCTTTATTTGACACAGGCTTATACAGGATAACCACAACAAATGGTTTGTTTGTTTGTTTGTTTGTTTGTTCTTTCAGAATCAGTTCTTCATCAGCTGCGCGGACAACAGACACGTTTTCAACAAGATAGGAGACGCAATTGCTGCGCGCATCATCAAAGCATATAGGTAACGCACACACACACACACACACACACACACATTAAATGAACACACACTTTTGTGTAAACGTTCGGCTGCTGTGTGTGTGTGTTTACCTTTTTACTTTGAAATGATTTACAAGAAAAACACAGTGCACACACCCTGTCTTTGTGTGTGTGTGTGTGTGCACTCAGGCTTATCTTGAAATGAGTTCCCAGAAACACACACACACACACACACACACACACACACTCTGTTGCTGTTTGCAGCTTCCAGGTGACTGACACACTGATTTCATATCATAAGCCGTGTTTGAGTTGGCCTCAGTTCAGTTTCATTTGAATACTTTCCTATTTACAGTTGTCGTCAGGGATACGACAGCCAGTCAGAGGACACACACACACACACACACACACACACACACACACACACACACACACACACACTGCGTCCCTCTGTCGCTGCGTCTCAGAGTTTTCATAACTGAGACTTTCACTTTTTGTCTCGAGCGGTTCGGTTCTGTGACGTTCAAGGCGCCGCTTCTTGTCTGTTAAACTGGAAACTGTTGAATTACACGTTTCTTCAGAAGGTTATTATGATTTTTATTCTAACTGTGGAGCAACTGAAGCGTCAGCGCTCCTAAATATCCTGAACGCCTCATCAAACAGTGTTTAGAGAGGAAGAGTGTGGAGCCATCAGCATCACAGAGCGTTCACTGGCATCAGTCACTCAGTCAGTCAGGCTTCACTGATAAACCTTCACAATCACAGCGTGATTAAACAGGAACTGAGGAAACTCCACCAGTGTGCAAAGAGGAAACACCAGAGGCAGGAAGACAAGATTAAAACCAGACAATAAGAGCAAAACCATAAAATACCCAAAGAGAAAGTGATGCAAGGACTCAGAGGAGTCAGAGTCAGATGAAAAATACGATTGAAACTCAGCAAATATGATGAAATATAGATTAAAAATGTAGTAATGTGCGTTAAAGAAACATCAAAGGTAAAACAGAAGCTGAAGAAAAGTAAAAAAAATAGAAAGAAAGAAGAAAAACACGTGAATTCATTAAAAAAGATAAACATATACATAAATAACAATAACATAAATTAATATTATACATTTTATTTCTCCTTATTATCCAAGTCGTTTGGTAAACCGTGGTCCTCTGCATTCATAAATCATGACATCACCACATTAATGATGTCATCACTCTGTGTGTGTGTGTGTGTGTGTGATTTGAAATGTTTCAGGGACGGTAAAAGGTACCGAGTGTACGTGGTGACGCCTCTGCTGCCGGGGTTCGAAGGCGACATCAACACCGGAGGGGGCAGCGCCATCCAGGCCGTCATGCACTTCAACTACAGGTGTGTGTGTGTGTGTGTGATGAGAACCTACCTGCTGCTCGTTTGATGAGGGTTACAGATCAGCGCCACACCTTAACTGTTTAAACCACAGGGATGTAAACCTACATACAGATAGTGTGCGTGTGTGTGTGTGTGTGTGTGCACGTGCATGCCATTCCCCTCGAGGCTCGTTCATCTCGCCTGTTGAGTAAACACTCGGCCCTCCCCGTGCAAACACACCGACACGCAAAGGCTGGTATTTGTGAGGAATGCAGCTCAACCCGCCTCTGTCCCCTCGCTCCCTGCAGGACGATGAACCGAGGAGACCACTCCATCATCTCGCAGCTCAGGAGAGAGAGTAAGTCGTCCGGCAGCACCTGTCAGATACTACACCTGCAGCCTGCAGCCCTGCACACTGCTGTACACACTCAGAACAGCCTCATCATTCACGCTTAGTGTCGTACTTTCATTTATTTTCAGCGACCACATGCTTTTGCTGCTAGCATATTGCTAATTCTCATCGTCTTAAACATTGATAACTGCATTAAAAGTCCCACATTTGTCAGGTTCTAGTGTTTGCACCCGTGGTCGTGTTGTTGCTGACTCATCGACCAACAGGAACCTGCTTTAAAGTCAGAGCTGCAGTGTGTTCCTGCGTTATTCAGAGGGCATTCAGCCAGTGATGCAACAGGTGCAGACACACCTGGATTATGACGGGAGACGACGCTCTGAGACTAAATACAGTCAAACACTTTGCAGCCACTTGAACCTGCAGCACTGCAGTTGGACCTGCTCTTCAGGACTCTGCACCACAACAGGCCCCAGTGTAACAGCAGACCATGGTGACACGTGCAGTCGTTCAGTGAGAGGATAATTAAAAAGTTTCATAAAGGCCCTAAAAAGCAGAGTTAAGGCGGAGCTGCATGTGAACCCACACCGGGCTCCTCCGTACGTTCAACCACGGGACACACATGTAGAAGCTGCAACGCCTGTCATTAAAGCTCAGCAGAACCCAGCTCAGCCCCGAATGCACACACAGTAAAACCTGCACACATGCATCTGTTTACACTCATACTGTCAGATCACATTAACGGCTGTTTTCCTGCTCCCAGTGGGAGACCAGTGGATAAACTACATCTCCATCGCTGGTCTGAGGACGCACGCCGAGCTGGAGGGGAAGCTGGTGACCGAGCTCATCTACGTCCACAGCAAGATGCTCATCGCCGACGACAACACCGTCATAATCGGTAAGCAGGCGTCGCAGCAGACTGATGTCGATGCAGCGGCTTGTGTTTCTCTGTCACTGGGATTAAAAGATGACAGATGTAATGAAATATTCCCCTGACACTCGACTGGACATGTTTAATAGAGGAGGCAGAAACCAGAGCTGCAGAGAGGGAGAGATGGTCACTCCATAGCTTCATAAACTGACTCTGGATCAGCTGTAAGACACATTTCTGTGTGTCAGCAGCTTGATAAACTGACTCTGGATCAGCTGTAAGACACATTTCTGTGTGTCAGCAGCTTGATAAACTGACTCTGGATCAGCTGTAAGACACATTTCTGTGCTCCTCTTTTCAGCCGCTGCTTGTTTTTAACTCTGTATCTGAAGCAGATGAAGGATTTCAGTCGTCGGACGTCTGGATCTGAAGTTATCAGAGAAACAAGCTGAGCAAACGTTAGCAGCAGCTCGGCTCGCCGCCCCTCCAGGACGTCCCGTGTGCGGCCGACAGCGTGGGAGAAACAGTGGTTTTTAAGGTGGAACTGCTTTATTCAGTGTTTCTCTGGGTTTGAATCAGCGGCTCTGTTTGTTTTGGAGAGGAGGAGACCTCTGTGGAGAATCCAGCTCCCAGTAAAAACCTCCTGAACCATCAACACTGAAGGAATCCCAGCTGACAGGAAGACAACAACTCCCAGCATCCCATGCTGCTGCACCACGTCACATGACTGCAGCTGATGTTGTTTTGACAGAGAGATCCCGCCAGTAAAGAAACAAAGCCTCATGGGAAATGTTGTTTCCTGACTGTACTCACACAGTACCTTGTATTGAGGCTTCTGGGTCCAGTCACTGCAGGTCAATGGGAAACCCCATTAGCCACCTAGCCGCTAGCCAGTTCCAGCTGCTTGGTTAAATATTGGATCAGCTTCTCTTTGCTCGTGTTTTCTGTCCTGCGTGTGGTCCTGCTGTCGGTGGACAGGTGCAACAGGCACATACAGGTGTGTGTGTGTGTGTGTGTGTGTGTGTGTGTGTGCACGAGGCCTGGTGCTCCAGGATCAGATGTGCTCCTGTTTGACCTTGAATGAAAAAGGAACGCTGCTTTTTTCAAGCTAATCCCCATCAGGAGGCTCCACTGTAACAGACCATAACACTCTCCTGAGGCCAACTGTACACACACACACACACATACACACACACACACATACACCAACACACACTCACACACACGCACGCACACACACACGCACGCACACACACACAGGTATGCCTAAAGATCAAGATCTGTGTTTTGGGAGGTTTATTGAATTTTAATCAGCCTGAAGATAAGATTATCTCCCATCTGTGTGTGTGTGTGTGTGTGTGTGTGTGTGTGTGTGTGTGTGTGTTAGCTGTCACTCATCCACAGTTAGTTTGTTCAGGGTGATTTTCCTCAGTCGGTGATCAAACCTCGCCTGCTTTACGCTCGGTTTCAGTCATTAATGTTGGATTTTAAGACACAACCATGACAACACATGATTGACAGCTCGTGTGTGAGTCAGGCAGGTGTATGGGCGGGACCTCTTATATCACGCCTGTGCAAGACTCCAGATGATGTCACCAGAGCAAGATGGGGTCTTGAGGCTTCATGTTCACACAGCGGGAGGTAGTGGAGACCTGTCGGCCATCTTTAGAAAGAGCACGGAGAACAGAAACTGAACCTGAACGACAACATGTTCGTGGTTTTAACTCTGATTACTGAAGATTCAACCCAGACGCTTTAGAAACGTGCTCAGCAGTCTGCTTTTCTTTCTTCAGAAAAGATTTTAGCAAAGACAGAAAGTTTCAGCAGCCAGTTAGCTTAGCTTAGTTTAGCATAAAGACAGGAAGCAGCTGGTCTGTGCAAACAGGAAACAGGATGATCAGCTGATCATCTTCAGCTCAGCTCAGACTGACGGGATGAAAATGCTTTTTACTGAGAAGTTGCAGGGACGGCAGCTTGTGCGCTGCCGTTAGCTGGTTTTAGCTCGTAGCTGGAAGTTAGAGAGATGTTTCCATGGTAACGACACGTCATCTCGTCCAGGTTTGCAGACACGTTGCAAGTAGTTGCACATTTCCCCTTGTCTCCTTGCTGTTGGGTTATGACGCTGTGGATGTTTGCTCGGTGTTGGTGGATGCTGCTGTCGGACAGACGACCTGAGTCTGCAGATCTGCGCTCAGCTGTGGTTAAAGTCTCACTAATTCACATTTACGCCTTCGTTCAGTGTGTGAGTGCTCTGCGGGCACAGCTGTCAGTGTTCCCTGTGTGCACTCTCCGTTCTTAGAAACCCGTTTGGGTTTTTGAGCAATTCAGATCACTGCAGAGAGAAACGTGGTCGTTTCAGAGATTCGTGGACAGAATGGAAGGAAGCATCTGCTGGAGCTGAGCGCTGTGAACACAGAGTCCTGCACGGACGCACAGTCAGAGGCTGCATACTGAGGGAGTAATAACAGTGTGGTGACACACGGAGAGGCTCTTTACAGGGTAATACCACAGGTATGCAGTCAGCCTTTCAGTGTGTGTGTGTGTGTGTGTGTGTGTGTGTGAGCGCCAAATTCCACACACACAAAGACCTCCATCCATCTCGTGTCCAGTTCAGTCCAGTTTAACTTTGACTAACTTTGTGTTTTTGTGTTTTTTCCTCCATCCTGTCTCCTCTCACCTCCTCACTCACCTCTCCCTCCCTCTCTCTCTCTCTCTCTCCCTCTCTCCCTCTCTCTCTCTCTCTCAGGACCCAGCTGGTATCTTTGAGCTGGTCGAACTGGTTGGAAATGGCACCTACGGGCAGGTCTACAAGGTAAAACCTCATCGCCTTCCTCCTGTAAACACCAAAACAAGCTGCAGTGGATATAAAACGTCTACACGCTCGTATCAAAGTTGCATTCTTGTTATTTTTGTCATCACGTTTCCAAAAACCTGCGAGTTCATCAGGTGTGTGCAGACTTTTCATATCCACGGAGCATTCACGTGATTGGCTGAGCTGAAAGGCGTCTGCAGATCGGTGCGATGTGCACGCAGGACGAGCTTCGTGCTGCGTTTGATGAAACGTGGTCGTATCGAGAGTGAAGGGACAGTTTGGGGGTTTTGTATCAGTGTTGGCTGCAGGAGATGGAGGTCTGCTGCAGGAAGCTAAGTGATGTGCTGCTCTGGACGGAGTCTGCAGCAAATCTCAAAACATCAAAACCACTTTAATTATGTCATATTATTGTTATATATTAAGATTATTGTCCTTGTTTTTAGGAACTGAAGCTGTGTCGTTCTACTCGGCTTCACCAGACTCCTTTGACAAAACAGCACTTTTACCTGCAGAGCTGGTCGAGCGCTGATCATTTAGTTTATCTGAGGCTTTATGTGTCTCCTGTGTTTGTGATGGTTCGTTATGGGTCACCAAAGATGCAGAAGAACACACAGGGCAGCTGCAGACCAGTAGCTTCCTGTGTTCTGTGAGCTAAAAATACTGCTTTTGTCAATGAAGTCTGGTTGATTCAAAAGGAGCATTTCTGCATAAAGCAGCTTCCTGTCAGAAAAGGCAGCCTGAAGCAGTAAAATACCATAACTACAGCTCGTGTTTAAACTGAATCCACAGCAGTGCATCGCTGAGCTTCCTGCACCAGTCACTGCTGCTGCTTCTCCGAACTGACCTTCATCTACTGTCTGAAGCTACAGCCACACTGACCTGTCCCTGTAATCATCGCTGCCTCCATCTGTTTTAACACTCGCCTAATTCAGCAGCTTGGAATTATGGGTAGACGTGTGTCGTGTTGTAGGATAGCATTAGCTCCCACTGATACAAACTATAAAACCTGCAAACTTGCTGCAGTCTGCACCGTTTTCCTTCTCTGAGGTAAATAAAGTTTTATTTTAGGCTCGCTGGAGACGTGATGCATGTTTCAGGGGGTTGCTTGTTGTGACTATGGGCTGTTTGATAAATTGGGATTTGTCGGCTCAGCAGGAAGTGACTCCGTCCTCTCCTCCTCCTCCTCCTCTGACTCCAGCTCGAGCTCAGAGACGTGACACATTCACATTTTTGACCGAATCTGAAGTTACTACTGACTCTGAGCTTTGTGAGGCGGCGGAAGACGCCCACACAGGCTGTAACAGCACAACAGAGTGTGTGTGTGTGTGTGTGTGTGTGTGTGTGTGTGTGTGTGTGTGTGTGCATGTGCATGCTCTCAAACAGCAATTAACACACTCACACACGGAGCGTGGACACGTCCGTTGCAGCTGCAGGATGCCGGGCATTGATCTGTCGTTTGGACGCGGCGACGCCTCCCTCTGCAAAATGATTGATATCACAAAACAAACACAAGCTGCGGTCAAACACAAAGCATTGTGGGTAAATTAAGACCTTACATCATAAATTTAAGACACACGCACAGAGAAACATCATCTCATGACAGATCCACTCCCATCCAAAGTCCAACAGCAGCGCAGAGTGGGCGGCAGATCAATAAGCTTTGATCAGAGACAAATAGAAAATCCTTGTTCTGAGCATCTTTAATTAAAATAGATGCAGTTAATCATTAATTTACCTTATTATTGATCAGACAAAGAGCTGAAGACCACAACATTTCACTACCTTCAGGCAGACGACCTGCCTGCGTCTGCCATGTTAAAGGTTTTTAGACTGGGAGGTTACAGGCTCCAGCGCAGATCACATGACCCATGTGTTTACACTGAGCACGTGTGTGTCGGCGTGAACAGGAAAACAGCGGCAAACATAAACAACACAGGTCTGTAGTGTCTGTGATTCAGCATCTATGTTGAATTAACCACTGGTCAACAATCACAGGTAGACAGAAACAGGCTGTGGTGATTGGGGTCATGTGATCAGTATGTGACGAATCAAGAAAGGCCACATCATGACTGTTCATGACGCCAACCAGGAAGTGAACTTGGGTGTCCAGAAGCCTCCGTCTTTGGCCCTAAAACGTGTTGACGCTCTGTTTATTGCACTGTCTTGAGTTTTTAAAGAAACATAACTTTTTTAATATTGATTTGAAACAAATCATGTGATTAGAAACGTGATATTTACAGAAATGTGTTAAAACCTTCAAAATAAAAGCACGATAAAAGAACAGCGTTTCAGTGGCAGGAGTTTGAACTGTAAAAGGTTTGAGAAATAACGACGTTAAAAGACAGAAACAGTAGAAAGGTGACGGCCGTGCTCTCAGCTGACGACTCTCAAGGCTCAGCTACAAATTCATTGGACTGAATTAATTGCAAGTGTCTCCATTTTGCTCATAATTAGAGCCAAACTGCATCATTTATTATATTTTTTCCAGGAAAATTCATCAGAAATTTGCAATTACAGCTCAGCTGCATGCCAGGAAGACTGTTTGAGTCTTAGAAAGGAAAATATCACTGTGGACGACTGTGAGCTGCTGAAATACTGTTAAGGTTCACAGTTCACTGCAGGTGTTCAGCTGCTTTAGATCATTTCTGCAGGTTAAAGTGCTGAAATCAAACCTTTGACCTTCTGATTGCATTGTATTTTAATTTCAGCTCATATGTCAGGTGTGTAAGAGCTCTGACCAATCAGGATCAGTCAGTTCACAAAGTGGAGTTAATTCAGTTTGTTGCATTGATTCAGACGCAGAGAGAGAAGCTGCTGCAGCCTGTGAGCTTTGTGTCTGCGTTAAATGAGACTCTTGTTCTTTGTTAACATCCCTGTGACGGAAACAAGTCATGAAACAGGAAAAATGACTTCTTAAAGCGAGGAGATGAAGCAAAGATGTAAATGAACATTCGAGGTTACGTAATAAAGGTTTTTAGTCTTCATTTGTCAAATGTTAACGACTCCTCTGCTGCAGGCGCCGAGGCGTCGGCCGTGAAGCGCAGATCTGGTTTAAAAGCCCCCGGGCGACGCCTGCTTCCTCATTCAGGTCTCATTTTCATCACGGTGCTGTCAGCTGGGAGGCTTTTCTCCTCAATCAGACGCGAACACACGATGCGCCGCACCGTGGAAGCGTTCGGCTGAGCTCAGGATGCAAATTCGCTGCTCTGATCTGAGTCAGAGACGCTAAACAAGAGGAGACGAAACACTTCGAGTGGTTTGGAATAGAAAAGTCCCGCCCCCTTAAAGCCAATCGTCTGCTGTATAACGTCTGAACCTGGATGCTGTTTGTGCTTCTGTTGCAGCTTCGACAGATTCGCTCTGAACTGAGCCTTAAAACAAGACTTAAAAAGCATTTTAATGTATTTTTAAACACTCTGCCTGGCGGGTCCACGAATGCAGCTTTTATGACCGTTACCAGTGAGTTTATGTCTCTCCACCCACTCATTGGGCCAAGTCTAGTTAGACTGAAATAACTGCCTGGGGGGCGTTTCCAAGATGGCTGCCAAGTGGCATCCTTGCCTGTCTTTGCCTACAGTCGTCACGACAGAAATAGATCACTGGAAATCCTGGAAGTTCTTGCTATAAATGAAGTTAAAACCCAAAAATTCAGAATTCATCCAACTTTCTACAGACGAAAGATTGTCTGGTTGTATTTTTAGAGAAAACCCGCGTCCTGACCTTTCAGGCCTTGAGAAAGCTCCATGGGAGCAGACTGACAGCAGCTAGGTAGTTAATTATAAAGCTGTGCCAACAACAAGCTAGCACAATATCCCTCAGGGTTACGTCACATCTGTACGATGGACTGTATCTCTGATGTGTCGTTAAGCTCCTGATAAGTTACGCAGATGCAACCAGAACGCCTCCTGACCGGTCGGATCGTCTTCCACTGCTGGGCTGAGCTCGTGCTCGTGCTCGTGCTCGTTCAAGACACGCAGCAGATTGTCAGAGATCAGAAAGCTTAGGTTTGTTGTGCAGCAACAGTGTTTAATCTTGAACAACAGACCGTGACTCTTGACTGACCTCTGTGTTTGTTTAGCTGTCAGGCGCCTCCGTGCAGTCAGGAAAGTCAGAGTTCCCCAGTTGTAATTTACCCTCTGGATGTCGACGTGAACGCTATTTACAAGTCAGAAACTGGTAATTACGACGACGTCTGTGCGCCCTGAACGCAGCTGAAGTGTAAAACGCCTTTTCGGCATGAAGCTGCTGCAGCTGGAAAAGTGTTGTCTTAATAAAGACGTTTCAAGGTTGGACTCAGGCATTTTGCTGCAGTGAATTGCGTGAAAGCGCCGGTGGCGGCTTGAGTTCAGTGCAACACAAAACACAGCCTGCACGTGTCCACACACGCTGGAAAAATCCCGGGTTTCCATCCGAATGTTTGTCTGGAAAACTGAGCAAATCTTGGAAGACCTTCCGCAGGAATACTGGGACCTGAAGTCCTGGTGTTCATCACATTAAAACCACAACACGGTGAAAACAGCTGAGCAAATAATTAGGCGCCTAAAACAGAAAAATGCTTCGATTTTCAACTTTTCACAGTTATTTATGTCAAATGGTGCAGAATTCACTCCCAGCATCACAATAAACCAACAACAGCTGTAAAATGTTTCCCACATCTGCTTTTTATCATGTTTTTGACTGATCTGAGTGCAGTGACAGCAGCTCAGCCGGCCTCTCTCTCTCTCTCTGTCTTCATGTGTCGGGGCTTGTGTTCAGGTGAAGAATGTGAGGCTTGTCTGAACGAGGTGTGTTTTTACGCCTCAGGCTGCCTCAAAAGGAGATTCTGCCCTTTTCTATCTGCACTCCTCCTCCTCCTCCTCCTCCTCCTCCTCACCTGCCACCTCCCTCTGTTCTCGCTCTGTCGCTATCTTTATCTCTCTCGCCGTGCATGTGCGGATTCAGGTGCTGTTTTTAATACAGCTTCCTCGTGCCATCTCGTAATCTCGCACATACTGGGAACTCTGCGTCACCTTTGGGAGGTTGTTTGGCCGGCCGTCTGTGTCAGGAACAGAGATAGCAAAACAAAGAGCCTCTCAGCGGCGGTATCTCTTCCTCTCATCTCTCCCGTTTTATCTGCATCGCCTTTTATTGCTTCATCGAGGCGAACGGCGACACAGCAGCACTTCACACGCTTAACCTGGTGCAAGAGTTATCTGGTCAATGACTTCACTGCAGAGTAAATCCCACAATCCCACACATGAGGGACATGGAGCTCAGTAAACAAACAACAAACCTCTGAAATTCAGGATGAATTCAACAACGAATCTGTCAAAACATCAATAACGTGACCAGTGTTGGGGTCTACATGGGTCCCGCTAACAGCTTCACTGTGTTTTAGTTCGTACGATGTTGTTAGTTTTAGTTAAAATCCGCCTTTTGCTGCGCGGAAAAACCTGGACGTGCATGCACTTCCTGCACAAATAGCCAGATATTTAACCTGCGGGGCGTCTGATCTGAGACGTTTTCTCTAAATTATTAGGAAAAAACAAAATAAAATGAAATAGAAAAGATAAAAACAAAACAAGAACGACAGGAAAATGAAATAAACAATAAACACAATGCACAAATTCTTACAAACAATACAAATTAAGTACTGTATGCTCGAAGTTTACACGTATTTAGTCTTAGTCTCTCCTAAACTCAATAATAAACATTAGAAACAGAAATATAAAACCCAAACATCTGCCCTGTCTCAATAAAATAGAATCAAACCTGATAAAGAGATTTTTTCTTTTGATTGTGTGTTTGGACTGTTTTCAGCTCCAAACCTGTGAATCAGACCCACTGATGTAAAGTGTTAGCATGTTAGCACGCCATAATGCTAATGTTTACACATTAATATGCAAAGCTAATTAGCAGGTTAGCTTGCCAGCATTGACCCTCTGACATGCAGAGCCAGATGTTTCCCTCAGGAGCTCCGTGCAGATGTGTGAATAAGCAACCGTTCGCTAACAAATTCACAACTGAATCAACTTAACGAAGTGATATGTTGTTAGCGTGTGGCTCACTTCAGCGCAAACATGAGAGCTGCAGAGATTGCAGTGACGTAGCATGCTGCTGTTAGCATTAGCTCACTGGCTAATGTATCTTAGCTCTGCGCTGCTGAAGACCGACTGATGGGCAGATGTTGGGATATTACTGGTTCAAACTGTTTCATCTGCAGGAAGAAAACACGATCAGGATTATTTTTATTTCTGTTTATAATAAAAGAGTTGAAAGCTCATCTTTGTGATTGCTTCTGAAGTTCAGACAGGAAAATTATACATTATGTCTGCTTGTGTTTGTGGCTTCACACCACCGACAGGACAGCAGACTGGTCTGAGCCGGCTGAAGTGAACTGTGGTGCTTCATTTGTTTTGCATGTGTTTCAATGCAACAGAGATATGAACGCAGACTGAGGCGCGACACGGCGTCTGTTAGCGAGCGACGCCTTAGATTGACAGTGAAATCCACACCATCCTCCAACTCATCCTTCCTTTTACCTGCTGCTGCAACACGACTGCCTGATGGAGAGAGAGAGAGACACTGAAGAATGATGGAGAGAGAGACACTGAAGAATGATGGAGAGAGAGAGAGACACTGAAGAATGATGGAGAGAGAGAGAGACACTGAAGAATGATGGAGAGAGAGAGAGAGAGACACTGAAGAATGATGGAGAGAGAGAGAGAGAGACACTGAAGAATGATGGAGAGAGAGAGAGATAAAAGATGAGACAGACAGAAAGATGTGAAAACAAGAACAAGAGACTCTCGGCGCTCTGAGGTGGTTTCGGCCTGTCAGATACATTCAGTGTCTGATGCAACACTGAGTAACCAAGACGCCGTGTGTGTGTGTGTGTGTGTGTGTGTGAGAGAGAGAGAGAGCAGCTCACATGTGCAAGTGACCCAGAGTGTGAAATATCATGGCCCCCTAACACACACACACACACACACACACACACGCCGAAAATGCACACATAAACACGCACACATCACTTTGCCTCTTCCAACCCCCCATTCGTTGCCCTCACTAAACAACCTGCCAGCCCTGTTGCTAGGTTACCATGAGGAGATGGTGTGTGTGTGTGAGATGGGGTGGTGGGCTGTGAGGTGGATAAATTTCCACTTTCTCGCTTTAACAGCTGTGATACTGACTTCAGTTTGGAGGAGGAGAAGTTTTATTTTCCAGTTTTCATCCTCGAGAGTGGCGGTGGTGGCAACCGCGGCCGCCGCGGCCGAGGAGTCGCACGATAAAAAAGTTGCAACTTAGAAAAGAAGAAAACAAATCTGTGTTTCATTGGTTTTAGTGTCGCACAGTAAACAGGCAGTGCATTGAAGCCGCATTCTTTCTAATGTCCACCAGGGGGCGGCGACACTGTCACCTGATTTGTTACCTCAGCAAACATTGTCCTGACGGGTTACAGCCTCAGTCGCTAGTTTCACGTCTTCTTCAACACAGCGTGGTGTTCATTTTGTAAATTTGGGTTTCGTTTAGAGTCAAATCGACCAATGAGCGGGGGTTTGCGTTCGGGGGCGCGGCTTTGCATCCATGGCAGGTGCACCCTCTCGTCCATATATGGTCACTTCTGGCCCAAAAAACCAAGATGGCGACGTGCAAAATGCAAAACTGGTGGCTTCATAGCGGAAATCCAGAAAGCAATGGGTTACATCACCATAGTTACGTATACTAGTTATATATATGGTTTGAGATCATGTGGTTTAAAGTCGTCAGCTGTCAGCCTGACTGATAATAACAGGAAAACTGTCGCAGTCGCAGATTTTCTTGTATTTTTTACTTTTTGGGATCGTCTTTAACGCAGTTTGACTCATTCTCATGAATGAACGCGCTTCTTTTTAAAGTATTTGCTGCAACATGATCAGCAGCTCTGTCTCGACAGGGAGTTGCTCCAGAGGTCTGGATCTGGAGCGTTTCAGGTCAAGCGTGGCAGAATAATTCCTCTCTGCAGAAACACAGACTGAAAACCAAACCCTGAGTTTTTGCGTCAGAGGGTTTTATTTTTAAAAACACAGAACACAGACATTTGGCAGCAAATCAACGCAGATGGGAAACAATTATCTAATTACCTCATTAACTGGATCAGTCACATTCAGCCGTAATTTGGTTTTTAGCCTGTTTTATGAATGTTTCTGTAAGGGGCCGTCGTCAGGGTACACAGGCCCACAACATGCACCACAGTGTGTTCGTGTGTTTCAACAAGGATGCATGAGAAAGATGGATTACAGTCTGATTCATGGGACGTAATGTGAAGTATCACAGACATGCAGTGGGATCAGAGGTGTTACATCCAGCCGTATGGCTCCTCTCACACAGACCTGCCTGCGTCCTCTTATTGTTAAACCTGCACATCTTGTTTTGCTCCGATGTTTTTCACATGTGCACTCTGTCCTGCTTTGTCTTTCTGATCTTAAAACAAAGCAATAATCATTTAGCTCTTACAAAACTACAGCTACAGCTCTCCTCCAAAAGCTGAAAGCCATTATTATCATTGCATAAAACTGTGATCGTTCCACACGCACACAAACACACACACACACACAGCTTCTTCCTCACATGCGGCTCACATCACATATTCAACAGAAGAGGCGTCGTCTACGTGTCGACTTAAAGTAGAGCAGACAGCACAGGTTTCATTTCACAACACGGGTGCGTCTCTGCAGGAATGTCAACACGTTTAAAGCGAACTGGAGGAAATTAAGGATGCATTTAAAAAGAGGTGCGATCAGCGATGACATCATCTGACAAACAGTGATTAAAGGCAGCGGTTAGCCTGCACATGCTAATGCTTTTATGCTACTTGTCAGTTTGCAGGACGAGGGTCTCAGTGTTACTGACATTAAAGTGCAAAATGCATTCTGACTGACAACTGCACAACACACACACACATAAAGTAATGGGACTGTCTAACATGTGGCTCATGCTCTCATGTTATCCTCCTCCTCCGTGTTTTCCAGGGTCGCCATGTCAAAACAGGCCAGCTTGCTGCTATTAAGGTCATGGACGTCACAGGAGTAAGTCACACACACTCACACTCAAACACACACACACACACACACACACACACAGAGCCTTGTTAAATCTCACACACACACACACACACACCTGGGGGCTGAGTGCACAGCGGTCGGCTCCAGGGTTTGTCCTCACTGGACACTCTCTTCATCAGATCTTCCTCCAGAATTTTTCACATTTCAGTAATTCGGTGATTTTGTGTGTGTGTGTGTGTGTGTGTGTGTGTGTGTGTGTTTTAGGATGAGGAGGAGGAGATCAAAGCGGAGATCAACATGTTAAAGAAGTACAGCCACCACAGGAACATCGCAACCTATTATGGAGCCTTCATTAAGAAGAACCCCCCGGGGATGGACGACCAGCTTTGGGTAGGAAACCTAAAAACACGACATCACTTCAGTTCGAAGATCATGAAAGGAACGAGTCGTGCTGCGCTCACACACGACCCAAACACTGTTTCCTTACTCCTGACAGTGTCTTTACATGATCTCAGCTGTTTCCTCAGGTTCAGACTCAGAGACTGTGAATCCAGATCAGACTCTGTGATCGGCTTCACTTCCTGTCTGTGGCCTCACCGCCTCCTCTCTGTGCATGTGTCAGTGTTGTGTTTCTGTGTGTCAGCAGCTTGATAAACTGACTCTGGATCAGCTGTAAGACACATTTTTGTGCTCCTCTTTTCAGCCGCTGCTTGTTTTTAACTCTGTATCTGAAGCAGATGAAGGATTTCAGTCGTCGGACGTCTGGATCTGAAGTTATCAGAGAAACAAGCTGAGCAAACGTTAGCAGCAGCTCGGCTCGCCGCCCCTCCAGGACGTCCCGTGTGCAGCCGACAGCGTGGGAGAGAGGAGTGTATGAACAGATGTAAAGCTGTGTGATTCTCTGTATAACAGCACTGTTTTTGTGTGTTTGTGTGTAGCTGGTGATGGAGTTCTGCGGGGCCGGCTCGGTGACAGATCTGATCAAAAACACCAAAGGGAACTCTCTGAAGGAGGAGTGGATCGCCTACATCTGCAGGGAGATCCTCCGGGTGAGAACCCAAACTGACGAATTATATCACCACCTGATCCGCAACAGCATGAAAACATGTCATCTTTAAAAACTCAATAAATGTTTGGTGAAACTTTCAGCAGGAAACACATTTTAGGCCAACTATAAAGGGACCCAATACGGTTCCCTGAGGAACACCTTATTTTGGTATTCCTTATTATTTATGGTATTTCTTACTAATTTCCATGTTGTGGTTCATGCTGAAGCGTGTGTGACAGGAAGTAGTAAGCGGGCGTGTCTCTGTCTCCAGGGTCTGACCCACCTGCACCAGCACAAGGTCATCCACAGAGACATCAAGGGCCAGAACGTGCTGCTGACGGAGAACGCAGAGGTCAAACTGGGTGAGAGCACACACACACACACACACACACACACACACACACACACACACACACACACACACACACACACACACTGTGTCGTCTCAGAGCTGAGCAAACACTGTGTGTGTGTGGGTGTTTGCAGTGGACTTCGGTGTGAGCGCTCAGCTGGATCGCACGGTGGGACGCAGGAACACGTTCATCGGGACGCCATACTGGATGGCCCCGGAGGTCATCGCCTGCGACGAGAACCCTGACGCCACATATGACTTCAAGGTACAGCAGCAATAAACATGTTTACAGCCTGGTACAAACAACGGTTTGGTCTCTGCAGCTAGTTTCCCCGTTCATGACGACTGTACGGGCTGAATTTATATAGAACTCACTGCTTTAAATCAGATTAACACCTGAAGTTATGCAGAATTAAGGGGCGGGGCTTCTTTGACTGACAGCTATCCGCCAGCTGCCTGCCATGTTTCAGCGACCATGCGTCATTCGGCCCCGCCTCACCACCGCCCATGTGACACCTCTTTGCACATTTTCTGATTAGCTAGGAGTTAAGCGAGGTCACACGCTGCCCAGATGGCCGACGCTAAGCTCCACCACACACTGAGCTTCACAGTCGCTCTGCAGGCACCTCTGGGTGACATCACGGTGGCTCCGCCCATGTTTCTATACAGTCTATGAGTGACACTCTGCTCCTGGAGCTCCTGCCATGTTGGGATTGCTCCCTGACGAACATGTGCTGCCTGCTAGTTACTGTGCGGTGCTGTGTTCAGGAACATCAGGAACGTTTCTGTTCTCTGCTCTGTTCCAGTTGGTCTTTCTTCATCACTACTGCAGGAAAGTAGCCTCAGAGTCTCTGGCAGCAGTGAAAACAGTAAAAATCTAAAAAAACCCAACTTTTTTCTGAAATTGAGTTTGTAGAAGTTCAGTTTCTCGTCAGTCGCAGAGTCAAAATGTTTGTGGCCCTGAGCAGCAAACACCAGACGACCTTTAGACAAAAACAAAGGCTCGATAATCGAATGTGTTGTTTTTCTGTTTAGAGACATTTTATCACCAACCACAGACCCGTGTGTGAAGTCCTCTCACAGACACACACACAGTGAATCTGCAGCCTGACGCTCCTGCACTCGTTAGGCTGTGCAGTAACGGGGACAGGATGAATCCCCGCAGCGAGCCGGTGCAGCATGAGCACTGCTCCGTTAAAAGACGCCATTAACTCTGACCCTCCGGGGGCTTCACACGCCAAGACGCCCTCAGCTCATCTCACAGCATCAACATCAACCTTTAATCGCAGGTTTCTTTGGCTGGAACAGCAGATAAATTGTGTTGAAACGATGAAAAGGTTTGGATCCAAAATGGCGGCGGCAGATGGGGGATTTTTGTATTTCTATCACTTAACGAGAACACAGGAACACTGACCAGTGGTCCAAAAGCATGATGTGTTAAGTCTGTAACACGTTTTTAGGATGTGAAAGTATTCAGCTTTTTCTTTTTCTGTGTGTGTCTGTGTGTGTGTGTGTGCATGTGTGTCTGTGTGTGTGTGTGTGTGTGCGTGTGTGTGTGTGTGTCTGCAGAGTGATCTGTGGTCGCTCGGCATCACAGCTATAGAGATGGCAGAGGGAGCACCACGTAAGTGTGAAACATCAGACTCATTAAACCGTTTTCAGTGGACACAGTCAGAACAGTTTGTCTCCCAGTTAAAAGTCTAAATCCATCTCTCCTCTCATCTCCTTACTCTCCTGTCTCCTTTCCTCCTGCCCTCTTGTCTCCTACTGTCTCCTTTCCTTTTGTCTCCTTTATTCTCTTTTCCTTTCCTTGCCACCCTGCTCCTCTCACTCCCTTTCCTTTCCTTTTATCTACTGTCCTCTTATTCCCTTTCCTTTCCTTTCCTTTCCTTTCCTTTCCTTTCTTTCCTTTCCTCTTGTATGTCCTCCTTTCCTTTCCTTCCATGTCCTTTCCTGTCCTCTCCTCTTTTCCTTTTTTACCCTTTCCCTTCCTCTTTTCTTTCCTCTCCATTTGTCTCCTTTCCTTTCCTCTCCTCTCCCTTCCTTTTCTTTTCCTTTTCACTTTCCTTTCCTCTTTTCTTGCCGCTCTCCTGCCTCCTCCTGTCCTTCCTCACCTCCTCAGCTCTGTGTGACATGCATCCAATGAGAGCGCTCTTCCTCATCCCGAGAAATCCTGCCCCCAGACTCAAGTCGAAGAAGTGGTGAGTCACTAAACACACACACACACAGAGTAAGTGAGGCCCCGCCCACTTCTTTAGCTGTCAGTCATGGCTCCACCAAAGGGGGCGGGGCTTATGAGCTGTGCTGCAGCCAGACACCAGGGGGTTATCCAGGTGCCCTGGCTTTAAATGAGCTGCCGTGTCAGCCATCTTTGTTTACAGTCTGTGTGTGTGTGTGTGTTTGCGTGTCTCCAGGTCGAAGAAGTTCCAGTCGTTCATTGAGAGCTGCCTGGTGAAGAGCCACAGTCAGAGGCCGAGCACCGAGCAGCTCCTCAAGCACCCGTTCATCAGGGACCTCCCCAACGAGCGGCAGGTCCGGATCCAGCTCAAGGACCACATCGATCGCACCAAGAAGCGGCGGGGAGAGAGAGGTGAGACACCGCCGCCGCCACTGCTGCACCCCCGCTGATTCACCCACAGCTGGCTGCTAACGTGTGTGTGTGTGTGTGTGTGTGTGTGTGTGTGTGTGTGTGTGTGTGTGTGTGTGTGTTTCTCCAGATGAGACAGAGTACGAGTACAGTGGCAGCGAGGAGGAGGATGAAGAGAGGGACATAGGAGAGCCCAGGTACGAGTACCACTGATACTGCAGTACTGTCAGTACTACTGCTGCTACTGTTGCTACGGTTACTGCTACTTCTACAGGGACAGTACCACTAATCTTGCTGTGTACTGCAAGTACTTGTACTTTGTTAGCACTACTGATATAGTGACAGTACTGCAAATCCTGCTGTTACAGCCTCTACTACTGCCACTGCAGGTACTGCGAGTACTTTTACCTGGTTATCACTAGCAATATTAGCGATGCTACTAGTACTACTGCTGTTCAACTGCCTCTGCTCTTGCTCCTGATACTACTAGAGATTCTAGTAGTATGAGTACTTCTACTACTGGTGACTTTTAGTGCTACAGTTACTTGTACTTTTACAGCTGCTGCAAGTACCGATACTGCTGCTGCATTATAGCAGTTAGCAGTTAGTACCAGGACCATCACTGATACTTCAACTACATGAACTACAACTACTAGTACTGCTACTGCAGCTGTGCATCCTACTGTAGTACTGTTACTACTTGTATTACATTTAAATGTTTACCTGAAGGAAAATAAGTGTAATCTTATAAAATGTGATATCCTCCCAGTTCCATCATCAACATTCCCGGGGAGTCCACTCTGAGGCGGGACTTCCTGCGCCTCCAGTTGGCCAACAAGGAGCGTTCGGAGCTGATCCGGCGTCAGCAGCTGGAGCAGCAGCAGAACGAGGAGCACAAGCGCCAACTGCTGGCCGAGAGACAGAAACGCATCGAGGAGCAGAAGGAGCAGAGGCGACGGCTGGAGGAGGTGCGCTAGCTTTCAGTAGCAAGATCTGTCTGTGTCTGCCTTGATCAGTGGGTTTCTTTGTGTTATTGTGCGACTTCAGTGACTCTGAAGAAACCTATTAACAGAAACAAGCTAACTCATGGAGGCAGGGTAGACCTGCAACTTCCTGTGTTCAATGAGCTTAAATTGCTGTTTTTTTAAAGGGAGTCTGAAAACAGCAGCGTAAAATCAGAAAGGGCCACCTGACAGCAGGATAAAGCAATGAAATCACTGTAAATATAGCATTCATTTAAACTAATACTGATGTTTTTAAGTTTTGTTGTGGAACCTTTTTACAGCCGTACATCTGCTTAGCTTCTGACACCAGTTCTCACGCTGCAAACATCTACTAAAAGCAGGAGCTCCTCCTGTAAAACAGGTCAGCAGGGACTTTTGAAACCTTTTTAAAAGCTTGTATCACCCCCGATCTGGAAACTACAGACCATGATAACGCAGACCTTCCCTCTGGTTTGCATTCCTGCACCGTGCTGTGCTGTGATGGAGCGCAGCAGGAGGGTCTGATCTGAGGCTGCAGTCACAACCTGCAGCTCTTTATCTGATCAGCTCCGATCACTTGAAACAAACACTAAAAAACCCCAAACAGTCTCCAAGTCGACACGATTCATTTGAGAACTTACACCGTCTGAGGACTGCACGGCTGAAAACCCGAGTGCTTTGAGCCTTTTAAGAGTCTCCTGCACGTTGATACTTGTCGCTCCGTGGTGACGACATGCAGCTCGGGCAGGCGTGGGGGCAACTGTGGTTTGACCATTGAGAATAGGAATGCATGTCATCGTGGATTTGCATGCAGTGGCACGCTGAGGCTCGTGATGAACATGCTTTACGCAGCCAGAGAGTGACACTGTTGCGCATGCACACAGCTGCGTACTGTAAAAATATGTCCGCTAGGAGGCAGATTAGAGACAAACCGTGCATCTGGAGATATAAATTAGCATTAATGCTAACAGGAAGCTCAAATCAAGCGCAGTAGCATTCTGAAGGTGCTGCACCACCTTTAACCGTTTAGAAAGACGTAAGGCACCTGAGGAAGAGCTCAGAGGAAGCAGAGACGAAGATGGAGGATCAACACCTTAGTGTCACGTGGGACGACTGAGACCTCAGGAAAACATCATGATTATAAAATGACTTCCATGCAAAACACATCACACCAGTGATGTCAGCACTAACACAAGACGCCAGGGAAACACACCTGATGTGCACAAACACACACACACACACACACACACACACACAGCTGAAGTTGAAGCTTGTGAATCTCCTTCCAACTCACAGCAACAGCGTCGGGAGCGAGAGATGAGGAAGCAGCAGGAGCGCGAGCAGAGGAGGAGGTACGAGGAGATGGAGCAGCTCCGCCGGGAGGAGGAGAGGAGGCACGCGGAGAGGGAACAGGTAGGAAGACAGGTGACTCGCAGGGAGGCGTGGCTTAATCACCATCAAGCACAGCTGCACATCCCACAGACAGAACCTGTGTTTCACTGTTACGACCCCATAAAAACACTCAAATCAGCCGGTGTAGTGAAATATTAATAAACTACAATCAGTTCCCCTTGAGGTTCCCTCCAACAGCAGATATAAAGCCAATACACTCTTACTGAAATTCATGATCTTCAAATAAACAAATAACCAGAAAAAAACACAAATAGTTCATTATTTATAATTTAAAAAACTACAAAGTGCAGTTTCATGACATCCACTGAGGCGCCTGAACTGGCCCCTCACCTGTCTCACCTGCACTCAGCTCTACTGCTGACTGGTTTGCACTCGACTAAGTTAAAGGAGCGTCACTTCCTGTTCACTTCAGCACCAAAACAAACGTTTTGTGAGTCAGATTTAGAGCTTTTTGTTTAACAGGAAGTGAAGTTTCAGTGAAGTTTGTGGTGCAGCTGCTGACGACAGAGAGAGAGCTGGAGAATCAGCTGCACGTCGCTGACTCCTCCTGCAGTGCAACACTTCACCTCTCACACATGCATTCCTGCCTCTTGCACAGCTGACTTCCTGCTGATCTGTGACATCACTCCTGCAGTAATAAGCACGTCCTCCTGCTCCACTAATTACCCCCCTCCCCCGCTGCGTCTCTCTTTATATCTCTGACTAAACTCCTGCTTTCACACCTCCTCAATAAAACTACTTTCTTCTGTCCTCCTCCTTGGTTTTTTCCTGTTTCCTGCTCTGCTGATGTCACTGGTTGCCTGGGCTCCTGATTTGCTTCTCGCCCGCCTTGCCGCTCTCTGGTTGGCTGCATCTGTGGCTGCTGATTGGCCAGGAGTACATCCGCAGGCAGCTGGAGGAGGAGCAGAGGCAGCTGGAGATCCTGCAGCAGCAGCTCCTGCAGGAGCAGGCCTTACTGCTGGTAACGTCACACACAAGCCAACGCTGACTAATTAACGGGGCTGGGTTTGCACGACAACATGTTTCAAAGGCTACAGTGACAAAGGTTTCCATGACAACACCTCAAAGGTTGGTGGCCATAGGAACAGCACGGGTACCAGGACTCTGGCCTGCTTGTTGTGTACACACAGGCATCGTGATGTGGCGAGGCCTCGTCATCCAGTTGATAAAGACACACAGCGATGGGCGTGTTAGGTGACAGCTGACAGTCCTGAAATGACATCATTGTCCCTGATGATGTCATCGGTGACACAGACCCAGAGCGCTGCGGCCAAACGGTTTCACACGGTCTGATAAACGTGCAGAGACAGTTTCAAACTGCAGAAATGAGACTTTATATCAGGAATATAATAAAAACGAATCAGCGGCCTCTGAACAGCAGCCGCCGTCTTTATTTACCTTCTGTCAGTTTGACGAAGCCTCCTGTCAAACCAGCGCCTGGACTGTTTCCCCCTCTGTAATTGATTTTATCCTGTCACGACTTTATCAATTAATTATGATTTAAAGGAAGCTTCTGCACGACTGCATCAGTGCCGTGGGTCATCCTGCGTTCAGGAGCTGAGAGCTCTTCATCTGCGCGGAGATGTTTCAGGGTTTGCATCGTGTTTTAATCTGAGAGTTCGGCACAAAACTGGATTTATCAGGGCTGGCTTTCAGAAACTTGTGTTTATGAGGAGTCTTCATGACTCAGAAGGAGGCTGAAATCTTGTTTTCCTACTTTTTCTGTCTATTTACACAAGTGTAGCAACTTTAAATGTAAAATTGATCATTTCTGGAACATTTTCGCTGCATTTAAAACAGAAATCATCTAAATAAGTAGATTAAAGATGGCCGCCTGTCTCCTCCGTTTACCTGCCGTCTCTCCTCGCGCAGGAGTACAAGAGGAAGCAGATCGAGGAGCAGCGGCAGGCGGAGCGGCTGCAGAGGCAGCTGCAGCAGGAGCGAGCGTACCTGGTGTCGCTGCAGCAGCAGCAGCAGGAGCCGCCGCGGCCGCCGCAGGACAAGAAGCAGCTGTACCACTACAAAGACCAGGCGCCCGGCAGCAACGACAAGCCCGCCTGGGCCAAGGAGGTGGGCTGGAGCACACACACACACACTGGCAAACACACACACACACACACACACACACACACACACACACACACTGGCAGACACACACACACACACACACACACACTGGCAGACACACACACACACTTTCTTATATTACTTCCTTCAAGCAAGTGATTTAAAAAGTGGTTTGTTCCTGTTTTCAAGACATTTTCCTGAAGTGCTCCTTACACAACTGATGCACTGAAGTAACGGTTTGATCGATCAATCAATCAATGCAAACACCTTGATGAGGTTTATTGATTCATTGGAGCAGCAGTGTGCAGGATTTAGTGGCACCTACTGGTGAGGTTTGCAGGGTGCTGCAGGCTGAATCTCCCTCCATCACACAGCACAGACAGTCCTCTCCGGCCTGTTTGTCCATTCAGGGCTCCTGTAGCAACAGGGTCACTGTGTCTGACATAAAGAGACGATTATAAATGAACAAAAACACATTTTTATGTGATTATACAGGAATGAAAGCATTATATCCTATATTTCTGCCAATAGATTCCCCTGAATCCTTCACGCTGCACCTTTGCCCATTTTAAATCACATAAAAGCCCCAAAACAACGAATATAACAATAAATCAAAAAAGTGAAATGCTGTGAATTATAAATAGTAGAAACAAGCAGGAGCAGACACAGGGATGAACTTAATGCACATGTTGGTCTATTTTCAGGATTTGTTTAAAGCCTGGTCAAGAAGTGTGCGTGTGTGTGTGTGTGTGTGTCTGTGTGTGTGTGTCTGTGTGTGTGTGTGTGTGTGTGTCTGTGTGTGTGTGTGTGCGTGTGTGTGTGTGTGTGTGTGTGCGGAGTTTCGCCCTCCAGGTGTCGTCTGTGCTTCACCTGCAGAGTCCGCTCCACCTGCGATGATGCTTCAAATGATGGTTTTCTGGTTTTTTAGGTGCAGCAACAGGACGAGCCTGAATTTACTCTGATGCTGCGATTTTTACTCGTGTCTCTTGTCAAATGGATTCAAGACAAATGATGTTTGTCTTTTTTAATTTGTTAAAGCCTAATCACTGTAGGCTGCAGCAGCGTTAGCACACATGCTAAGTTAGCAGAGTTTTAAACAGGAAGTTCACCAAACAGCTACCTCGGCTAACATGTTTCATTTTATGTACTGCAATGTTGCTGAGCTTCCAATATGGCCGCCGGGGGGAGTGTGACCTCAGCTGAGGGAGTGTGACATCACCTGAAGGTGTCCTCAGGCTTCACGTGCTCACCTGTCTGCCCTCTTGTAAACACTCCACCTTGCTCTCCAGGTGATGCGTCGAGCTCAGAGCAACTCGCCTCGCATCCCGCCCAAGAAGTATCATTCCTTCAGGGAGACGCGCGACGTCAACCTCGACGACCTGCTCTTACTGCCTGGTTACAAACCCCGTGGCTCCCGCCCCCCTTCCTACCCCGCCCACGTCTCCCCCACCAGGGAACACCTCCACATACCTCGAATCCGTGTCACCTGCGTGCCCGACCACACCCCCTGCCCCTCGCAGCCTGAGGCGCGCCCCCAGAGCCCCAGCAGGAGCCCTGAGTCCAGGGGCCGGAGCCCCGGCCGCCGGGTCAGTCGGAGGATGAACGGACTCGCTCCTCCTCATCCTCGCCCTCTTCTCTTTGATCGCGCCGCCTGTGCGGGCTGACCTACTAACGGATTCATCAACACTTTGATATCTCTAACCCGGCGACGCACGTGCATTAACTCTGGGCTGGCGGCAGAAATGATGGCGGGAAATCTTCTTTTTCTCTCTGAGGGTCTTCCCGGCTAACTTCCTGTTTGTTTGGCGCCATCACAGCTTCCGCACTCTCGCTCCTCCTGTAACAACAACGAATCACATTATCCACAGAGGCCCTATGTTAGCAGGCTAACGTTAGCATGCATGACAATGTGAGGGTTAATGTGCAGCTGTGAGGTGTTAGCATGCTAACATTCGCTGATCACCACAAAGCCACTGAATGCAGACTACAGAACAGTTTGTTTATCCAACAACAACAACAACAACAACAAACACATGACTGGACTCAGTTTTATAATAAAAAATAACTAGAACAGCTGAAAATGTAAAGGAATCGCTGTTTTAGCGTCGGATGTTTTCTGTATTTTAATCTCCTGAGACGATTTGAGCGGGAAGGAAGTGAACTTTCCTGGAAGCCTTCTTCTTTGTTTACGTTCAGGGAGCTAATCAACTGACATACTGTGCATGGTTTAAAGCTCATGCTGCATTTAGGGAACTTTGCAGGTTAAACCCTGTGCAAAGTGTTTTCAGTCTCTTAATGATTCTCGGGTATGTTTTCGACATGAACTGAATCAATCAGAGGGTCGTCTAACTTTAAAAGCCGGGGGGGACAGGTGAGGGACAGGTGAGAGGGACAGGTGAGGGACAGGTGAGGGACAGGTGAGAGGGACAGGTGAGGGACAGGTGAGGGACAGGTGTGAGGTCGTCTGACGTCTCCCGGTCCTGCAGCACTGACTCCAGAGCAGGTTTCTGTTGGTGGATGAGCCTGAACTCACCTTCATTTAACGCCACGGATGCACAGTTTGACACGAGGAAACTTGCTTTTTACCCAACGTGGCATGAAAACAGAGACAGGCCACTCTGACATGTTGGAAATAACCCCCACACCTGCCTCCGCCTCCTCCTCTTTTAATCCGTCTCTTCTTCTGCACTGTAGCCTTCACTCTCCTCTGAGTCGTCTCGTTTTAACCTTTGAGTTTGGCAGGTGGCTGACGCTGCCTGCCTGCCTCTCAGTCTGATGGCTAAACGTTGAGCCATCACGAGTCGTTTTACTGTGAGCTTCCTGTGATGAGTCAGATCAGTGTTGAACAGGGTGAGAGCTGCTGTTGTGCTGCATGTTGAGGTGGTGGGATCATTCCTCTAAGAGCCACTAACATCAGCTTCAT